>SNQJ01S0034055.1:91947-114140 GCA_010110895.2 Picea sitchensis | reverse complement strand
TAACAGAAGGGGGGGGTCCGGAATGGAATGTTTTCTGGTGGGCCCTTTATCTCTACATGGCAGGAATTCATTGATTCTGAATCCCACCGCTTATTACTATCTGACATGCCCCATCACTCCATGATGTCATTTTCCATCTCTTTCCCTAAGGGTCACGTCTCATAACTTTGTCAGTATTTTCCCTTGTTCAGTCGTTATGAGTCCCTTCACCGTGGTCACTTCCTCTAATCAATACCTTCCACATCACCCAGTTGTATTCTTCAGTCATTGTCACCTGCCATCTCACGCTCTAAATGACCTGTTGGCCATTTATTACTGACTAACTTATCCGTTAACCTATTGACCTATCTCCCATGCCCAATGGGTATCCGTTTGCTCAAAACTTGTTTCACCCTTCACTCCCTCATCATTTACCCTGTCGCCGCACTAAAGAATTTTTCCCCGTTTTCCTCTTTGTTATAGTTAGTTACCCAAAGCCACAGTGATCCCCACTAACTTTTGTTTTAATTGCAGGTATTGTTAAAGTGATGGTGCCAAAATCAAAGAAAATAGAGGCCGAGGAAAATCCTTTCCTCCCACCTCCTTTTGACCTCGATAAGATCCCTCTGGCCGACAAAGACCATTTAATCACAGACACCAGATGTGAATTCAACTTCGCGGACTTACAATCATGGCTCAAAGAAGTTTTCTTAGACTAGAGCGATGAAATTGGGCTTTGGGAGTCCAACCTTCCTCTGTATTGTTTCCCCCAGGTTCACCATTTCCCTGAATTCTCCCTTAAATGCCAAGCCCATTACATCCCCGACCAAAGAGCCATAGTGTCCTCATCAGGAGAAATTATTTTCCTCATCACACATGAGACCATTGACCAGATGATGCATATACCTAGAGCTAAATCCACCTCCCCTTTCAATCTTGAATTCCTCACAGAACTATACCAGAAGTTATCATTCCCCCAAATAGCTCAAATTTTTGAGCTTTTTATCCCACAGGCCACTCATCTCCCTACTACAAATCCCCCGTATCCTTCCTCCCTGTTCTCAGTGAAGGGAAACTAGGTCATTTTGTCGCTCTGTGCCCTGCTTAGGTATTTTTCGGATCAATGGGTGGATGAACCCATATTGTATTTTTTGTCCATTTTCTCCACAGATGAGAAACACACCACCCAGTTTGACTACAACATTTTTCTGGCGGACAACATTCATGAACAATTCTCAAATTTCTACACTGAAGGCATGTTCTGGTATTCCTCAATACTGGCTTACATGTTCATTTTCTTCCAAGCAGACAAATTTTCCTTTTCAATGAGAAGATGGACAAGGATGGGAGGCCGCAGGAAGTAACAATGTGGGCTTCATTGCTCAGTTAAAACTCTACAGAATTCAGTTTCAAGTATTCTATCGAGTAGTTCTACCACCCAGTGGTGAGCATGCTCAGTGTAAGACCCGAGCCAATAATAAATGAGGAGATTTAGAGGATCCTACACCTCTCAGACCTTGCAAAAATAGGAGACTAG
This sequence comes from Picea sitchensis, assembly GCA_010110895.2. Classification (NCBI taxonomy): domain Eukaryota; kingdom Viridiplantae; phylum Streptophyta; class Pinopsida; order Pinales; family Pinaceae; genus Picea; species Picea sitchensis. The sequence continues at coordinate 112,624 of SNQJ01S0034055.1, read as the reverse complement.
TACCTATGCTAAGACCACACAGAGATCAGAGTGTATGGGTGTGAATTGGCTCCATACAAGCTACCCAAGTATCTTCCCGTGAGGATATTTTCCCTAGAATACATAAGACAAATGATTAATTCAAATGACATACATTTTGTGTCTCTGAAAAAGAAGCAGTAGCTCAAAATCAAAGGGCAAATAGGATCTTTCATCTGCAATAGTTAAGGCACTTGGGAGGAAGTAGATATATTGTTGAAAGAGATGAAGTTTCAGAGCAGTTTCATATGACATTATGACCCATGTAGGATAATTTCAGAGATGAGAGTTAAAAAGAATAATATACCATATGTTCATACTCCCAAGCCGGAGGTAGAGAAGTTCACCAACCAAACAGAATGGGTGCCAAGCACTCTGGTTGAGACAGAACAACAAGACCTTTTGTTCAGTCTCACAAACGAATACACCACAGGTTCCCAAGGAGAAAAGGCCCAGGAAGGACACTTCACCTTCCGTCACTGAAGTATCATCTAAAGAGTTCTAATTGCACACCAAGAGGCCAAAAACCAGTCATGAACCTAACACGGCTGGTGAAAAGGGAATTCAATCCACTACAATTATGGAGGTTGATCGGTCGCTCCTTAGTACAAGAAGCAAACAATTCATGACTACAGTATTTCCCAAGAAGCCTACAGATACTACACCAGTCAACTAGCCGAGAAAAACAGGACCAAAATTGAGTATTTTTTAGAAGTATGATCTGATCAAAAAGAAAAATCAGATGCTGACCAGCAGCACATATGCTCAGTTCTGGAAGAAAACATCAACTGCACAACACAGACTATTGTCTTCATTCGACAGTGAGAAGGGTAGAATGCACATGGCATTTCTGCAAGCACAGGTGCCATACCTGAAACAAATCACCGATTACAAAAGGGCAACGTTCGAATTTTAGACTAAAGATGTGCATCCAGCTGATCAAATGGATCTGCACAGGCAAACTGGAGAAATGGTTTTCTCCACATTGGCAAATGCTTCTACTGCTACCTCCAAGCTACATGTATCTCTGAACAATGTCCAAACACGACTGAATTTAGAAAAAATATCATCCTTTTCCAAGGATAACAGGATTAAGACGTTGGAAGAACTAGTCCTCAAGATCGGATATGATCCCTTGAATGTGAAAGCAGTCGAGGAGATTCTCAAAAAGAAAAATTTCGATATAACATCTCTGAGGAAACAGTTGAAGCTACCACGAACAGAAGACTGACAGGCAAAGGAAATAGCAGAGACAAAAGGAGAAAAGGATGAGATACTCAAGGTAATCATGGAGCAAAACACACAGTTGAAGGAAATGGAAGCGGAATTGGAGAAACTAGTGAAAGAGAAGGAACAATCAAATCCCATGTAAGTCATTCCACTGAGTGCAGTTCCACTCACAGGAGTAAGCACAACAGTGTTTGTAGCAAAAAATCTCTCGACAACTCCACTGACAGCTCTGGAGAAGACAGTAGAATTGGCAAAATCCATGGAAGAAATGAATTTGCAAGAGACATAAATTAGCAAACTTAAAAAGGAGATTGAGAACCTTTAGGAACTCAAATCTTCCTTCCAAAGCAGCTACTCCAAGGAGAAACAAACGTTAGACAGGATCAAGCAGGAATTGCAACATCTTTAAAAGCAAACAGTGGCAGGAAAAACACTTGTTGAGGTCAAAGAAAGTGTCTAGACAGACATCACCAAGTCCATGAATGAAATGTGGTCAATGATACAAATTATGTTCGAGCAAAACGAGCTGGTGAAAATAAGTAAGCAGGATATCGAGAAGATAAGAGAAGAACTGGGAGAGATGCCCATAGAAGCTACTGAGATCATCAAATTCCTGAATTCCAAAACCAGAGAAGAGCTAGAAGATTTGAAAATTGAAGATAGAACAGAGACCATCCTTGAGGTCAAGAGGGTCCTGACCAAGAGAGGACTGATGCTACAGCTGGAGGAAAAGGTCCAGACTATGGACATAGGAGTGCAAATATTTTTTAGCAAGATCGAAGCTCTACAGAAGAAGGGCCTTCCTGGCTTGAGAGTTATAAATGACAAATTGATGACACTGACCAATTATAAAAAGAAACTAGCCACTGTGGCAAAAGATAGCTCAAAATTCTTAGGAATCCAAGGCAATATCATAGGCAAGGCATTCTTAGATTCTTTACAGTTAGACATCAGCATACAACATGAGATCCAGTACATCTTCATCGTCAAGCCAAATTTTTCCAAGTACACAAAGATGGATGAAGTATACCGAAGATTACTCAAAGTCGTTGTTCCCAGTCACCTTTGATGGGAAGAGATTTGCAATCTGATCGAGTAGTCGATGAGGTTCCCAAGCCTAGTCATCTATCCAGTCATACGAGGTCATGCAAAGGCCTCACTAACGGTTCACCCCAGAAATCAACATGAAGTTTTGACACATCATCAAACAGTTTCCTAGATTTTTGTATCTTGTTAAGTTAGTTAGCTAAATTTAGATTTGCCACATCCTGATCTTTAATGACAGGATCGTTTGTAATTTTGATTATAAATACTTCACACATTGAAGTACTGAGGATTGATATTTACACCCTAAAAGCTAGAAAGACTGTAATTTTTATCCAGAGATCTTCCATTAATACAAAGGGACGTTTCGTAGGATTCTCGTGTGTTATTCATTGGTGATGTTTTACTTTTCTATGTTAAATGTTTCTTCGTGCTCAGTTGTCATACTATTTTCTAAATCTAATCTTTAAAAGTAATGCATGTTGTAGGATTTATATTTGTATACCTTGTTTCTGACTTTGAAAGATTTCAATGTTTATCTTTTGATATTACAGTGGAGAAATTCTTAAATGCTTCTTTACTTTAATTGATATTCTCGTCTTTTCTGTTATTCATCACTTTACTGCTAAAGAATCCAACGACTGCATTATCTTTCCTTGTGAAAAGAATCTTTTGTTTCTGGTTTATATTTCTATCTTTATAATACAAACCCCATAGCCCAATGGATGTGTAAATCCCTTTCAACCAACTTAATAAAAACCACAACAAAACTTTCAATCTTATTTTATTTTATATAACTAGCCTAATATTTAAAAGTTAAAACAAATCTAAATCATATAGAGAGATCCCTCTCTGAAGATGGTAGGGCTAGATTCCAGTTTCGAAGTGGTTGGATAAAGTTATCTCTCGTAAATTTCTTTTTTCCTGACAACCTCTAGGATTTACAGAGTGGTAACAGGCTCACCAGCCTATATAAACACAAAAATACATGAAAAAATACATATATCGAGGGCCTCATGGTGGCTCTAGAGAACCACGACTCGGTCCTCTCTCAGGTGGAGGTGCCCCACTAGCTAGGGGTCCCTCGGGTCCTGGGGGCAGCCTACCAGTCATCGCTACCCTTGCTACCATTGCTCTGCGGATCAACATCCAAAACTCTGTCGGTAGGCCCACACACTTCTCCAGAAATCCCTTGTCCTAGATGTGCATCCACATGCCCTCAGGAACTCCCTGTAGTACCACCTCTAATCGGCGACGAAAATCCTCAAAATCTCCCCCGTCCACCGCTGGAGGAGCATGTGATGGCCCTGCATTCAGATAATCAAAATGGTGCCTCTTGCCTGCTCTCTTGTCATCAGTGGGACTCGCCCTAGCATCATCCCTTCGTCGTATCTCTCCAGCCCGTGGCTCTCCCCATGGAGGTATCACCAGCCCCTAACGAATCGATGCTCTAACCAACTCAACCTCGTGCCCATGAGGTCCGACATCTACACACACAACAAACACATGATAGCATAAACATCCACCCATACATATAATACAATTATATACTATCTAAATATCAAAATATCAAATTTAACATCATACCTCTATGGTTGAACATCTCCCCAGGAGGTAGTACCATCTCTGGATCATCCCAAAAAATCCACCCCAAAATATGGATAGAAAAGTATGATCTATGGCATATGACGCCACACCCATGTAGCCTCGACCGTAAATTAATGGCCTCCCTCCCCACCACCATGGAGAACCAAAATAGTCACCCACCACCTCAATCGTGGCTCTCGTACCCCAGGTGCATCCAAAAGAACTCTCGAGCGCAACATCAACACCCTCTCCAAGAACCACGCCACCAATATGGACCTAAAGGCGAACTCCCCTAATTCATTAGCTCGACACCTATCCAACTGCCCCACCATATTGGCATGCAACATCAAGCCCCAGGAAAAATGCTCACCCACCAACGCCCTCTACATAACCCTCAGTTGACCCCCACTGATACGTTGAGTTGCAAGAGACCCATAGACTCTCACAACCATCACTACCATGCAACAATGTACAAGGGAATCCATCACCCCAACTAATCATAGAACACAACATGAATTTCTCCCCTGAACAGTACCTCCAGGATAAGGTATCCAACTGCCCATCCCCGGGTAACACAGGCTCCATCGGTAAAGGAGTTCCCCAAAAAGGGAGCCCAGTTAGAAAATATATATCCTCCACCATAGTGAAGGCCAAATCCTCACCCCGCACAATGAAGCAGTGTTGATCCAGACTCCACATTGAAATCAGGAACTGCAATAAATACTCATGTGCCTGAAGTAAAGAGAACTAAAAAAACTTCAACATCCCACAAGTTGCCAAAGTATCCTGGACCATCGGCTCCTCATCCCTCACTGCCTCCCTCAGGCGTGACCAATCCCTCTCTTTCCAATGAATCGACATCGTCCAAATGATCACCTTCATCCACATATACAGTACTTGATCAACCATCACAACCCATAAAAACATTCAAATCTCCACAAAAAGATAATTGTTTTATCCCTCTTCTTTGCCTCAAAGGCGTGACATTTTTCCCCAGAGGCATGAACATATGTGCACCTGTTCATCCCACGGTCGCACACTAATGTGTTCCTATTTTCCATATAGAGGTGCACCCATGTGCCCCTATCATAAATATAGGCATGCACTCATGCACGCCTGTTCATGACACAGTTGCGCACACATGCGCAATTGTCAGAAACACGGTCGTGCATGCATGCACCACTATGCTTTGAACAAGAACGCATTGCATGCACGCCTGTTATTCCCATTTGGGTGCCCCCATGCATGGCTCTCCCACTTACAGCCATGCATGTGTGTGTGGGAATATTTCAATCATCCTTACACTGCGAGGCCCACACTCACAAAATCCCCTGTACGGTCATCCGTACATCCCCTGCCCAAAAATGAAATCCTAACTAGTATACAGGAGGATCCGACCACTAACCTGGCACTCGCATAATCTGGATCACCCAACTGGATCTCCAAGAATCTCCAAATCTCCTCTAAAATCACTCATCCACTCAATAAAAAAGCAGGTACAAATGAGGTGGCATTGTGGGCCCTACAACTATATATAGTCTCTTTTGCCAAACTTTCAGACATAATTCCAGGAGCACCGGGCATCCGTTTTTCAATCCATCTTTAGCCACAAGATCATAATCTTGCCACCTACATCATTCCATTCCCTAGGCCACAATCCATCATCAACCCCCAGGGGGCCTTTTCTCATACCACACTCAGGTATGCATGCTTATATTCACACATTATTGAATAACCGTTATATGATCATTCTCTTCAGATATTGCTCACGTCGGGTATTCAGTTTTCATGTGTGTAGGTACTTGATCATTATACATCAGTATTACCCCTTCAAGTATATCATCGAAACTGGCAAGTAGTCATTCCCTCTGAATATCAAATTGCATCTCCCAATCAGACCCTCTGATATTTACCTCCAGGATCCCTATATCTGGCTCTGCAGTATTGTTACCTTCACTGCATTTTGGTACTGTCACCCGGTAGCACTCTCCTCCACATGATTTGTCCCATTCATAGTCCCCCTTGGCACTTTGACACTTATTTTATTTTCACCCTTTAGGGATGGGAGTCCCGATAGTCTTACTCATCGTCGCGAACTAGCCACATACTCCTTCTCCTCATTTGTTTGCTAGCCTACCCAATGGACTCCCAAGTTACTTCATCATGGTTCTATTTTGACTGCACCTCTGTAGTATCAATTAGCCCTCCATCTCCTCCACCGTCAGTTTTCCCCTCTGCATATTTCCCTCCATTCAATTTTCCTAATACAGAAACCCACCTATGGGACCCCCACCCCCCACCTATTTTCACATAACTTGTGCTCTCACAGGCCAAGCCATATTACACTGGGGCACCCATTTCTGTATCTATATGCTCATCTCCAATTATTATTTATTTATTTAATAATTGTACAAAGCCTTTGTTTCCTTCGTTAACATATCTTTTTGTTGTCACCCTTGGTGACCTTCCTTTTCCGACAGACGCAACCCATGTCGCCCTTGGTTGGGGCATTCATTACCTTCTCCTCCTGATGAAACCATTCATAAACCTTGAGTATCCCACAGTTCTTATACCTTTGATCTCTGAGTTTATCTACTTTATCATGCCTCTGACACAATTTAACCCACATCTAGTCATCTCCCTGACAACTAGATTTAGTTTCATGGTTACTGCCACTCATACCTCACATATATCCCCAACCAAGGACAATCTTGAGTCTCACCCCTTCTTGCCTTCGTCCATGTTCCTCATCAATTCCTGATCTCATCCAATGGATTTCATGAAGCCCTTTTCTTCTTGGAGTCATGTCTCCCTTTCTGTCGACATCATCATAGTTTCCATAAGGGCGACAGTATCTTGACTCTCATTACCTTTACAATGAGGAGTCTTGAATGGCACAGAGAGAACCATCATTGCTCTCTGTTGTCAATGACCCCCATGACATTCGACTTCAACACTTTATCATGTGGCGGTGGGTCTTACTTTAGGACTATTGCAGTTATTTTTATATATGTCGAAGACCTCTGAAATATGATAGACTATCAATGTCTACACAATATCGACACTTTTTAGAGGTTTCCTTACCTTTTTCAGAGTTTGTTCACCATCATAATTTTCCTCTGTTATTATCAAACCGCCCCGGAGGGCGCTGTAGTGATCTACATCAACACACAACTTCAATTACTGTCTTACACATTTTTGAGTTACATAACACGAGCATGGGGTAGGCCCACCTCGTTTGTACACAGTTTTATTTTTTCACACCTTACGAAAGGTTTGGGTCTTATAGGTTCCCCTTTCCCTCCAATGGGTCGCTCTTGATACTCCCCACAATGCTCTTTATTACAAAGGTAATCTCATTAGAAGAAACATTGATGTATTTCGTCTATACATATGCTCCTAACCTCACACATTAGGGGGAATTTGTTATCACCGGAATTTCTTCTGCAAATGGTTACAGGAATCCAACATTGTCAAAACACTCATTAGTTCACTCATGGACCCAAAATGCATTTCCAAAAGGTCCAAAATTATACAACTAGTTATAAAACCAGCAGGTGCTAAGACTACACAGGGAGCGCCTGCACATGCGCCATCTAGAAACGCAAGAAAACAGCACATGTGCATGATGCGCGACTGTGGACACGAAAAACCGTGCACCCCTCAGAACGATGCATTTACGATATTGGTTCTCCTTCCACCCACTTTTGGTTCAACTTCCAAGTCGATTTGACACCCAAATCTCGGCTGAATCTGACTGGTGGGTTGGTCAAAGATCTAAGGGTTCCCTAAAGGGCCCCTTGTTCACACTAAGAACTGGTTTCATAATGCCTCAAAGCTATGCTATAAAAGGAGGCCATGGGTGCACTATATTTTCAAGGAATTCATTTGTATTGTTCTGTTGTTGATATTCTCTTGGAGGATCCTCTTTCCTCATCAAGAGAATGCAATCACCATTTCATTTGGCCATTCACATCACCTCTTGAATGAATGTTCTTTGGATTCTCTTCACCATTTCATTCTAGTTTGTTACTTGTAAGAAGAGCTCAATATTTTGGGGTCCAAGAACCCTCCCTTGGAGGAAGAGGAGACCCATACATCTCCCTTTCTCTTTGGTGTTTTCTTTCCACTAATACAATCCTTTCCATTGGTGGCATGAATGTTGTTTATTTCTTGTTCTAATGTCCTTATGCACTCTAATTTAGTTTTTCTTATTGTTCTTAGTTGATTATTTTTTTATATCGTATGATTGATGTTTCTAACTCTTTCATTCACTGTTGTCTTGCCTAGCTAACTGTTGGTGTCTAGGTATGAATGATTTATTCACCCTTTTCCTACATTAATTTATCAATTCGGGTGCATATTCTTTCAAGGCAACACACAAGGTATATGCAGGGGCAAGAGTACAATTCATTCTAGCCAAGGGTTCATGATTAAGATTCAAAGCATTACTGTCAAACTGGATTAACTGCATCTTCCGAAAAGTAATCATAAGAATCACACACTGTAACAACAAGCATAAACTCATAAATAACACATTGTAACAACAAGCATAAACTGATAAATAACAGATTGTAACAGCAAGCATAAACTGATAAATAACACACTGTAACAACAAGCATAAACTGATAAATAACACAAACAAAAATACATAGCACCTGATCAGAAGAGTGGGCCCAACTCTCTGATGAGGGCTACGTTAGTCATAGCGAAGATGAAGACAACAAAATAGATAGTGTTTTATAAATATCAAAAGGGTTATTACAATCTCAATGGGGACATCCCTAGTTACAGGAATAAACTGTCTTTTATACATTGAGAGGGAGAACAACCTCTTTCCCCAAAACATGGTAACCGTATCCAAAAAAATATACATAAGTTGGAACGACACCAGTACCAGATAGACAAGATCAACAAAATGCCCAAGATGGTTCAGGGATCTGCGACTCCAGCTGCGTGGCCTCTTTATGGCTTGGTTGTTGCTGTGAATAGAGGATCTGCTGCGGGATGAAGCTTTGGTCCTGTTCTCTAGAAGCTGTGGTCAAACATTCATTTTAGTGCTGTGAATAGGCAAAACTCCGCAACTTTATTTCATTAATAAAATATTCCAATAGACAAGGTAGGGGTATTTACCTTACAGATTGAGCATAGTAAACATAGGTAAATTAGTGCAAAAAGGTAAAAAAGGTAATGGAAATGAAGTAGAAAGATAGCTCGATTTGGTGCCCAACATCTCCCCCCAACTAGCCTTCTGCATGCCCTCATGCAGTTCGCCACCTCCGCAGGTCTGGATTTCGCTGACTATTGGCTTCCTGAAAATGGGCAAGGTCATATTCTTCGGCCATCTCTATCCCTGGAACTTTAAATCCCTCTGAAAGGAGGACTTCTTCCCACCAATATTCTGGGATGATATACGTTGGAGTGTAATCCTCTACTGGCAACGAAATAGTGGGAAACTAAAACCGAAGTCCCATCCATTAGACCCCGCAAGTTCAGATACATGCCACATATATGGGCACTCTGAGGAGCACTCATGAAACATTTGGTGCCCCAAAAGGTTCCCTGTTCCAGACAGTTGTATGTGTCATCATCCACCTTTTCTGACAGCAATCAAGGGCCTCTTCATGAAATGTGACTATTTGTTTAACACAAATATCAAGGCACCAATTTTGTGTTCTCAACATTCTGTCCCCATTCCCCTCAATTCCCAAAAAGGTGTTGTGTTTAGTGAACATGGTGACTGACCTCTCAAGTTCTCCTCTTACCATAAATGGCTTTGTAACCTGATTAGATTCAAATGTGTTAAAAGCCTTCTACTAGCTGATCTGGTTGAAAGTGTAAGAGGTGAGGGCCCTTAAATGAATGTCTCCCACATATGGGACCGGATTGAATTCTCTGTCTAGGCGTAGTAGATACCCATGCAGGTAAAATTCACACATCAAATGTTGAGTTGGTACATCGTGGTGCCTCATTATTCGGAGGAAGTGTACACCATTTTCTATTTTATAACAAATCTCGTTTTTGATGCTCTCCATGCAGAATAAAATAAAACGTTCATGTAAGAATAAATAATAACAAGAAGCATGGGGGTGACATGCCATCACCTCTTGTGCAAAATTAAACATCTGCTCCTTATCAGTTTTCATCTCTGCTACTTGCTTTTCCAGCTGTTCCATCTTGAGCTGCTGCTTCACATGCCTTAATCTCATGATGTCTATATGCTCCACATATTCAAAAATAGTCATGGAGGCTCATTCCTGATCCCTTCTGACTTCATTTTGATACTGATCCGCAGTAGATTTCCAAGTCTGCACTTTGGCCATTAAGGCATGCTCACGGTCTTCAAACAATTGCTTGACCGGGTTTTTTTGAGTAGCAGCAGAGGTTATGGCTATCTGGTCCATCTGAGTCTTTTTTTCCACTCTTGTGGCCTTGGACTTTTTAGCTTGCTTCTTGTATTTATTCATCCACTTTTGCATTTTGTGTACTTGTTTCCTTAGTTTCCTGACTTCCATCTTAAGCCGCATTGTCTCTTTAGACTATGGCTGATGTTTTTGTTTGACTGTGAGTCTTACGACCTTCTCACCTGGCTCTTCCATTGGCTCATTCATCGGGACCACTTCGCTTGGTCCCTCCTCTTTGTCAGCGGATATTTCTTCTTATTGCGCACTCACCATGATCGGTGGTTCCCTTGCGAGATGCTTTCCTACTAATGTGTATGTTGGCTGAGTAGCATCCACTCCACACGGTTGTGTCTTTTGTGATAAAATTAGAGGAATGGAGAGATCTTCTTCTGTGCGCCGAAGGGAATGAGTTCGCCTTGATCCTCTTGGAATAAAGGAGAAAAAGGAGAACTGGCAGGGATATTCAATGTTCAGTCTTGAGGTTGACACTGGTTCTTGTCGGTTAGTGCCAACCTCATGCCCTAGTTCTCCCAGTACTTCCTTCATGGGTTCCATGGCTTCTATGGTTGGGGTGGTCACGACCTTCTTCATTCAGGTTATCCTCCTCCATCGACTCCATGGTGACAGGAGGTTCTTGTGGGGTAGCCTCAATCACAATATCGACCAATTCACCCACTTCTGTCTGTTGTGACCCCACTTTTGTGGTTATCATGCTATCAATTTGTGGATTCTGGTTCATCTTCTCTAGCATTTTCTCCCTCCACAGCTTCTGGTTCATCTTCCTTGGCAGCCACAATGGTCGCTACTTCTTCCTCTGTGGAACCCTGAAAAAGTTCCCATAGGATCAAGATTCGTCTGATGGTATTCATTACTAACAAATGAACCAGCCCATGGTGGGTGATGACTGCCAATACCTTTCGTGACTCCTGAGCCAAATGTTCCATTAGGTGAAGGCCTCTCAATAATAAATAAGGCACATTCAGTGAAAAAGACTCTGCTTGGGGAAATCATAGGTGAGTTAGTATTCGGAGATGGTACTTAAATATGGTGGAGTATCTCCCTTCGCAAGTCATATATCTCATGACAAACTCTGCTACTTCTCCCCATGGATGCGACAGCGAGTTTCGGTTGTATCCTCAACCCTTCTGCACGATGCTTTCTCCTGCCTGTAAAAAGGCTTCGGGAAACTCCGGAAGGACAGACCTTAATGAAAACCATCATTGTCCATTTTGAGGGAGTCCAATTACTTCTGCGATGGCTTCCTTTGTCACAGGTATTTCAATTCCGTGGACCCGAGAGCTTCCTTCTCTCAAGTTGAGTGTAAATTTTGTCGCAATTTCTTCGTTTGATCCTTTTAACCTGTCAAAGTAAACATTCTAGCCCATGTTCTCAAAGACCTACCATACCTCCTAATTGTTCTAAACTCTCATTGTCTCCTTAGGCTCATGCTGCATAGATCATCCAACCATTGCTGTAGAGGTGGAGTCAGCACGACGAATGCAGTTAGCTGGTAGGGGAAAATGACAGGGCTCCAAACCATTGGAAACTGAAATAACATCATGTCATTTTTGGGAACAATGGATGAAATATTGCTGGTATGTTTGAAAATAATGACAGATTGTGGTGGTACTATCAGAGTTTTAATGCAGCGTGTTGGGGAGGTGACTAATTATGGCTCTGTGCATACGAATACACATTCCAACATATCATGGTTATGATTATGAGGTATCGAAATCGTTGGATTATGTTTGGTGAGGATTGTGTGTCATGAATTCTTTTCATGGTACATCATCATTTATTATGACGGTTCCCCCCCCAACTTAATTACGGCCATCCACAACATGTTTTGATATCTTTTTGGAATATTTTAATTAAATCCATAAAAGTTAGTGGAGACGTACCTGGGGACCTGCCTTATGGTGGAGTGACAGCAAAAGTCTGAGGGAGTAATGACAACAGGGTGTAACAGTAGCAAGGAGTAACAACAACAGTGAGTAATGACCATTACGGGGTAATGACACTGGAAAAGTAACAATAGTTGTAGAGTAACGACACCGGCGGAGTATCAACAGTTGCGGAGTAACGACACCGGCAGAGTAACGAAAGTTGCGGAGTAACAACACCGGCGGAGTAATGGTAGTTGCGGAGTAACAACACCAACAGAGTAACGACAGTTACAGAGTAATCAGCATACACCAGTGGAGTAACAACAATATTTTATTAGAATCACTGGTGGAGTAACGACGTCGAGTGTTATATTTCTCCTGGTCATGTTCCTTTGTTATTCCTGCAAAATACAAGCAAGTAATTTTTTATTTTTTTTGTAAGATAGAGTGAGAGTGTCCTTCATTCCAACAACCATTAAATCAGATGAATCAGAAAGGTGTTTGACAAAGGAATTTCTAGAGGCTGGACGGTGGTATAGTTTTAGACGGTGTTCGTTTACTAAAAACGAGGTATGATTCTCATATATTATAATTAATCTAATCATTCCATTGTCGAACATGGTGTCCACTTGATATGGCCCCATCCATCAAGTGCAAAGCTTGCCTTTGAAATCATTAAATCAGGAGTCGTAAAGTAATGCCCAATCTCCCACATGAAACACCTTAGTTTTGATAAATTTATTATGCCATTTCATTCTCTGTTGTTGAACAACAATGGTCTTCTGGACAGCTACTGACTGAATCTCGTCCAACTCATTCAATTGTTCTAGTCTATGTTTCTGATAGGTCTAAGCCTACTTCTAGAGATGTTCTGAGTGTACTTATCTCAAATTCCATCAGAAACAAGGGGACTTTCCCATAGACTAATTCGAATGGGGAAAACCCAGTTGTGTTCCGCCATGTTGTTTTGTATGCCCATAAAGCTTCTAGAAGTTTTTGTGCCCAGTCCCGGTGATGACTTGCTACTATCTTTTTCAAGATATTCTCCGATACCTTTTTTTTGCTTTCTACTTGATCGTTCACCTAGGGGTGATAGGGGGTTGTCACTCTATGTTTGACCCCATATTTCTGCATCAACTTTCCTATCATGTGACATGTGAACTGTGATCCTCCATCCGACACAATTTCCCTTGGAGTACCATATCAGGAAAATATTTCTTCAAAAAGAAAGTCTGCCACTACTTGCTCTATTGCTCTTGTGACTGCTCTGGCTTCCACCCATTTAGTTACATAATCAGTGCAGACCAGGATGTAAGATTTCTGATGAGAAGGTGGGTTGAAGAGTCCAACAAAATTGATGGCCCATTTCTCAAATGGTTCAAGGACTATCTGGGGTTGTAGAGGCATTTCATCTGCTTTCCCAGGTTGTCCCATCCGTTGGCAACTATCACACCTTCGAACATAATCCGAAGCATCACGAAAGATGGAGGTCCAGTAATATCCCATTTGCAACACTTTGTGACATGTTCTTTTATCTGCAAAATGTCCTCCACAGGGTCCATCATGTGCAACCTTCAGTATCTCATAGATATCACCTTCCACCACACAACATCGAATCTGTTGGTCAACCCCTGTATGAAAGAGATATCCTGCCATCCATGAATATTGGGTACTTTGGTGAATAATCTTCCTTTTCTCCTTATATGACAGATGACGAGGCACCTTCCCTGTATCAAGATAATTAGCAATATCTTCATACCATGGAGTGTTAGTAGATACTGCAAAAGTATGTCCATCTGGAAAATTATCTTCAACTAGTGTATTCTTACCATCATGTTCTATCCTAGATAAGAAATCTGCAACCACATTGTCCTTCCCTGGTTTATCTACTATAGTAATATCAAATTCCTGTAGTAGCAAAAGCCATCTTGTGATATGACCAGGGGTAACAGGTTTATTCATTAAATACCTGATGGTTGCATGATCAGTATGCACAAAGGTAGGATACCCGGTAATGTATTGACAGAATTTATTGATGGCGTAAATGACAGCGAGGAACTCTTTCTTAGTCACTGTGTATTTTAATTCAGCAGGAGCCAAATTATTACTAACATAGTAAACTGTGTATGGTACTTTGTCCTCTTGTTTTCCTAATACTGCACCAATCACTATTTGGGAAGCATCCGTATGAATATGGAAAGGTAATGCCCAGTCTGGCCCTCTAAGGATCGGAGCACTACAGAACAATTCCTTAATTTTCGTAAAGGCTACATCACAGTCCTCTATCCACATGAAATCTGAATCTTTTGTTAGCAATTGAAAAAGTGGATGTGCTACTTTAGCAAAATTTTCTATAAAACGCCTGTAATAGCACAACCAATAAAGCTCCGTACCTGCGTGGGCATTTTGGGTGTCGGGAAACGATGAATTACCTTTATCTTTTTTGGTTCCATCTGGATTCCTTCAGCTGAGAGAAAATGTCCCAGAACAATTCCCTCTTTCATCATCATATGACATTTTGCCGTACTCAGTGAGACACGTGCTTGTATACAACTTTTGAGAACTTTTTCTAAATTTTTCAATCCTTCAGGAAATGAATCCCCATATGGAGTAAAGTCATCCATGTAGATTTCAACACTGTCATTTATCAAATCAGAGAAGATTCCCAAAATTGCCCTCTGGAACGTTGCAGGAGCATTACACAAGCCAAAAGGAAGGACCCGGTATGCGAATGTTCCCTAGGGGCATGTGAAAGTGGTTTTGTCCTGACCTTCAGGAGCTATCTGGATCTAGTTATACCCACTAAACCCATCTAGAAAAGAAAAAAACTTTTTACCAGCCGATGTGTCCAAAACTTGGTCAATAAATGGCAAAGGAAAATGATCTTTTTGCATTGCCTTATTTAATTCTCAATAATCCATGCATATCTTCCATTTACCATTTTTCTTAGGGACCATTACTAATGGGGAGACCCATTGGCTATCTTAGATGGGGTAGATAAAACCTACATCTAGTAATTTCTAAAGTTCTTCCTTCACAACATTTTTCAATGCAGGGTTCATCCTTCTCTGAGGTTGTCTCACGGGACGACAATCCTCCTTAATGTATATATGATGGGTACATGAATTAGTAGGAATCCCCTTCATATTTGTATAATCCCAGGCGAAGGCTTCTTTGTGTTTCTGAATGACATCCACAAGTTGCTTCTTATAGGATTCTGACAGGGTTGGTTTAATATTCAGAGTTTTTCCTGGTTCTAGTTCCACTGGGACACTTTCACTGGGTGCATCAATATGTGGTTCCTATGATCCTTCTGTTGTTTCAATTGTTTCCTGAGTCTCACAGCTTAGGGTAGATTATAGGAATTGTTGATTTGTTTCGGAAACAGAGCAAGGATCATCCATAAAAGAGGTGATTACATCATCTTCTGATTCTATTTTCAACTGAAGGGCTTGTCCAATGGTGAGGACTAGCCTCAATTCCTCATTTTCTATTTCGGCCTCTTTCCTAGATAAAATTTTATTGCTTCTTGCTGGTTTTATGGATGGGTTTGGTTCTGCAGGTGGGTATAACACTAATTTCTTAATGTTGTGCCCATTTGAAATAACCATGTGCCTTGATCGACACCCAATGTGAGCATCTACAATCGCCATCCATGGTCTACTCAAAATCAAAGGATGGTCGCCCACTGAATATTGCGTCTGTAAAACCAGGAAATCTATGGGATAGTGCCATGAATCCACTAAAATTTTTACATCTTCCAACTTTCCTACAGGTTTGACTGTGGATCGGTCTGCCAATTCCAATATTGTGGGTGTATGTTTCAAGTTACGAAGACCTAAAGCATGCATGGTTTCAGTGGTGATAACGTTGATGGAAACACCCAGGTCTACCATCACATTCAGAATCTGTACCCCATTAATTTGTACTGTTAGAATTGGGTTCCCCGGATCTCCATACTTTTCAGGCATTGACTTTCCTGTCATGAAATATGATAATTTTCCCATAACATGAATGGTAAGGGGGTCTTTGGATTTCTTTGCAGATTTCTTTGAACAGTATTCCCTAAGAGTCTTCGCATATATTGGCACATCCTTCATAGCTTGTAACAAGGGAATTTTGACAAATAAGTTCTGCAATTCTCCTAGTAAATCAAATTCATCTTGAGGGCTTGATTTACTCAAAGTTAGTCTCTTTGGGTAAGGTGGTTCAGATTAATGTTGTTTTACAAGAGGTGCCTGGTTTCTATCAGTTTGTTTTGGCTCTTTATTAATTGGTTATGATCCCTTACCTTCATTATCGAGTTGTTCAATGGTAACTAGAGGAGGTTGAACATTGGTTGTCCACCCTGACCGTAGATTCAATTCATACAACTCTGCCGTGGAAATTCTATATGAAGGTAGGTTAAGAATATCATCTTGTTGAGCTCCTTTGCTATTAGGATTCGGATAAGGTTGGATTGGGAACTGAGGAAGGGTAGGTTGATTACCCGGAGGCACATTAGAAGGTAGTTGGAGTTGTTGCTATGGAATTGGTTGAGGAAACTGACTAGGAGAGGATCCTTGCCAAGTTGGAGCCCATGGGGAGATCGAACTGGCTTGAGGGTTCCACTGCTGCCAAGGTGAAAACTGGTATTGTGGCCACATGGAAGGGTAGGGAATGGATTGAGGATTCATATTAGTATTATTGAAATACTAAGATGGGTCTGAGTACATACCTTGATTTCTCATCGATGGTCGAGGTTGCCATGGCTTTCTAGACCCCATGAGGTACAGTTGTTTCATGTCCTTCCTCGTTCCTTGAAATATTGCTTTCAGGCCTAGCAGGGAGGGGCATGAGATTGTTGCATGATATATCTCATAGATTTCACATTCCTCTATGGATTTTAGTGGACATTCCCTCTCTGGATGATTTTTTCGACATGTCAGGCAGAATATTGCCATAGTCCTGTCCAATTCCAAATACTTCTGTTTTACTTGCAGCGTATCCATCTGTGTTGACAGGGTGTTGAGGATATCCGTCCTCAGATTATCTAGCAGGTTTCCAATTTCTTCTTTCGTAACACCTCCGCCAGACCCTTTTACTGAGTGAATTCCTTGTATGTTTCTTGCAAGCCCCCTTGAGCACTGAATGCATAATTCACATATACCTTTGAAGCTTTCCTTAGAGATGTCTCCCTTTCCCACAATGTTCAATAGTTCCATTGAGTCCTCATGGAACGATCGAAGGAGGATAATTTTTAGAATTTCCTTATCCAGGTCAGAGTGACCCGACCTCTTTAAGGTGTACATGAATCGTTCCACACAATCTTCCAAACTCTCATCTTCTTTTTGTGCAAACTTGAAAAGTTCTTCCTTAATGTTCCGATATTTACAGTAGTCATGGTATTTTTCCAGAAAAGATGTCTCCATATCATCCCATGTGGAAATAGAGCTTCCTCCAAGGCCCATGAACCATCACAGAGCCATTCCTTTTAATGTAGAAGGAAAAAATTTTAACTTTTGGGCCTCCATCCTATAGTCATACCCCCGACACACTATGTCAAACTTGAATAGAAATGTGTCGGGATCTTCTGAAACAATCCCATGAAAGTTTGGTAAGGCTACTAATGGAATAGGCTTTGTGGGCGCACCAGCTCCTAAATCTCCGATTGGAAACTCGATAATGGAGGTTTTGGGAGCCATAAATATCTTCCAATAACCGCTGGGTATTTCACCAGGATCTGTAGGAGATGGCTGAGGCTTTCTTACCCCTTGGATCCGAGTCACTTTAGCAGCAATTCCCCGGTCCCTTGGTGATGCAAATACTCCTTCGACCCCTTCTCCTGCGTCCTGATGACTTGATCCCTCGGCTACAACCTCCTCTCTCTTGCTGAAGTGGTCTGAATCTGTCGAGGATCTAGTTGTGACCTCTTCCCCCTCTGTTACCAACATAAGATTTCCCTGGTCAGGTATGCTACTAGATGTTTCTTCAACTGTTGGAGGGACCTGCTATGTCGTATCACCCAAGAATGTTGTAGACAACACTGGTTGATCTACTGATTGTCCCCTAGACTTCACACTTCGTGCCCTTGGTCTCACGGCTATGAGAGAGGATGTCTCTGATTCATCCTTTGCTATAATCTACTGGATGTAGGTCTTTCTTTCCAAATTTGGTCCTCCCTTCTTTAGGGCTTTCACTCTGCCCCCGTTATTCGGTTCTTTGTTCATACAAGTGTTGGTATGATGGAGGGTCTTGGCATGAACCTGCAATGCTTTAGTCTTGAATTAAGGTGTCAAAGGACCATTCCTTCCCCAAGATGAAATATCTTACGAAAATAAAGGCAACTAAAAAAACAAGAGTCTAAGGTTCATGGCTCGAAGTAGGGTGTCAAAGGACTCTTCCCTCCCCTAGACAAGAACCAGGAGCAAACACACACCACAAAAAGACCTGATACTTTTCAAATCTGAAGCAAGGCCTCAAAAGACTCCTCCCTCCCCAGGGTAAAAGCTAGGGTTTCAAAAAAAACAAGGGTTTGAAAGAACTAAATCTAACTCATGGTCTGGAGTAGTGCGTCAAAGGACTCTTCCCTCCCCAGGACAAGAGATTGGAAAAAATGGAAAATAAAAAATAAAAACAAGTGGAAAGAACACCTACGCTCAGGACCTGAAGCAGAGTGAGAAAGCTCGTTCTCTCTCCAGGATGAGAGATTGACCCTCTGGTTGGTCCGGATCGTTGTCTTGCACCTTGTTAGCCTCCCCGACAATGGAGCCAAAATGTTCGTGTCCAAGTATGAATGATTTATCCACCCTTTTCCTACATTAATTTATCAATCCGAGTGCGTATTATTTCAAGGAAACACGCAAGGAATATGCAGGGGCAAGAGTACAATTTGTTCTTGCCAAGGGTTCATGATTAAGATTCAAAGAATTACTGTCAAACTGGATTAGCTACAGCTTCCGAAAAGTAATCATAAGAATCACACACTGTAACAGCAAACATAAACTGATAAATAACACACTGTAACAGCAAGCATAAACTGATAAATAGCACACTGTAACAGCAAGCATAAACTGATAAATAACACACACAGAAAGACGTAGCACCTAATCAGAAGAGCGGGCCCAACTCTCTGATTAGGGCCGCGTTAGTCATAGCGAAGATGAAGACAACAAAATAGATAGTGTTTTATAAATTTGAAAAGGGTTATTACGATCTCAATGGGGACATCCCTAGTTACAGGAATAAACTGTCTTTTATACATCGAGAGGGAGAAGAACCTCTTTCCCCAAAACATGGTAACTGTATCCCAAAAAATATACATAAGTTGGAATGACACCAGTACTAGATAGACAAGATCAGCAAAATGCCCAAGATGGTTCAGGGATCTGCGACTCCAGCTGCGCGGCCTCTTTATGGCTTGGTTGTTGTTGTGAATAGCGGATCTGCTGCGGGATGAAGATTTGGTCTTGTTCTCTAGAAGCTATGGTCAAACATTTGTTTTAGTGCTGCGAATAGGTAAAACTCCACAACTTTATTTCATTAATAAAACATTCCAATAGACAAGGCAGGGGTATTTACCTTACAGATTTAGCATAGTAAACATAGGTAAATTAGTGCAAAAAGGTCAAAAAGGTAATGGAAATGAAGCAGAAAGATAGCCCAATTTGGTGCCCAACACTAACCCAACTAGGCTTGTAAGCATCTCTATTTTTCTCATTTAGGTGACAAAAGGGGTGCAACAACTTTTTCATTATCAATTTGTCATTTATGTATTGCAACTAGTTTGTGATTAAAGTTGCAACAATGATGTAGTGGAAGTTGACTAGTAGATCAATGGGATGATTTGACTATGTATTGAGAATTAGAGTCTAGCATTTCTTATAACACATGTCACTAGAACATATTCATTAGGCGATTATTATTGTTAATATTGTGAGGGAAAATATCATGAATATGGACATAGTTGGGTGTTTCAAACGTTCAGTGAAATATGAACATTGAATCATAATAACTCTAATTAATTTTAGAATAGCCCTACCTATGGAATTTTTTTAATGAGTCCATTCGCCATTGATGTTATATGGCCTTTGCCCAAGTTTGATTAGTTAAATACACTTTGTAATTATGATTTGTAAAAATGAAGGATGCACATTAAAAAAAAATCATGGACAATGAATTTAAGAATATGAATATTGATTGTAGTTGACCTCTTAGTGGTCCAAATAATGGGGTTTAAGTAGTATACGAGGATATGTACTAGAGATTAGAGGGTTTGTGTAACACCCCATGGTGCATGTGGATACTCTACAATAATTTGGATTAATTCATGGTGTTTTATTGATGAAAACCATGTGTTTGAGAGAATGTCAATGGTATCATTCTCATATTCAAATAAATGCATACTTGAATGCAATAGTTTCATACTTGGGTTTGTAATATTGAATTGTATTTGAGGTCACAACCCTATTATGAGGGGGAGAATTGTAACAACCTATTGTAAGTACATTCACTATGTGATATTTATTT
>SNQJ01S0034055.1:58275-70137 GCA_010110895.2 Picea sitchensis | reverse complement strand
ACTTTCTTGTATTTTGCAGGAATAACAAAGGAACATGAACAGGAGAAATATAACACTTGGTGTCGTTACTCCACCAGTGCTACTACAAAAACATTGTTGTTACTCCACTGGTGTGTATTGATTACTCCGTAACTATCATTACTCTGCCAGTGTTGTTACTCCACAACTACCATTACTCAAACAGACCTGGTCGAGCAATTGTTTGAAGACCGTGAGCATGCCTTACTGGTCGAAGTGCAGACTTGGAAATCTACTGCGGCTCAGTATCAAAATGAAGTGAGAAGGGCTCAGGAATGAGCCTCCACGACTATTTTTGAATATGTGGAGCATATAGACATCATGAGATTAAGGCATGTGAAGCAACAGCTCAAGATGGAACAGCTGGAAAAGAAAGTAGCAGAGATGAAAACTGATAAGGAGCAGATGTTTAATTTGGTGCAAGAGGTGATGGCATGTCACCCCCTGCTTCTTGTTATTCTTTATTATTACATGAACATTTTCTTTTATTCTGCATGGAGAGCATCAAAAACGAGATTTTTTACAAAATAGAAAATGGTGTACACTTCCTCCGAATAATGAGGCACCATGACATACCAACTCAGCATTTGATGTGTGAATTTTACATGCATGGGTATCTACTGCGCCTGGACAGAGAATTCAATCCGGTCTCATATGTGGGAGACATTCATTTAAGGGCCCTCACCTCTTACACTTTCAACCAGATCAACTGGCAGAAGGCTTTTAACACATTTGAATCTAATCAAGTTACAAATCCATTTATGGTAAGAGGAGAACCTGAGAGGTCAGTCACCATGTTCACTAAACACAACACCTTTTTTGGGAATTGAGGGGAATGGGGACAGAATGCTGAGAACACAAAATTGGTGCCTTGATATTTGTGTTAAACAAATAGTCACATTTCATGAAGAGGCCCTTGATTGCTGTCAGAAAAGGTGGATGATGACACCTACAGCTATCTGGAACAGGGAACCTTTTGGGGCACCAAATTTTGCACGAGTGCTCCTCAGAGTGCCCATATCTGTGACATGTATCTGAACTTGCGAGGTCTGATGGATGGGACTTCGGTTTTAGTTTCCCACTATTTGGTTGCCAGTAGAGGATTACACTCCAACGTATATCGTCCCAAAATATTGGTGGGAAGAAGTCCTCCTTTCAGCGGGATTTAAAGTTCCAGGGATAGAGATGGCCGAAGAATATGACCTCGCCCATTTTCAAGAATCCAATAGTCAGCGAAATCCAGACCTGCGGAGGTGGCGAATTGCATGAGAGCATGCAGAAGGCTAGTTGGGGGGAGATGTTGGGCACCAAATCGAGCTATCTTTCTGCTTCATTTCCATTACCTTTTTGACCTTTTTGCACTAATTTACCTATGTTTACTATGCTAAATCTGTCAAGTAAATACCACTGCCTTGTCTATTGGAATATTTTATTAATGAAATAAAGTCGCAGATTTTTGCCTATTCGCAGCACTAAAATGAATGTTTGACCATAGCTTCTAGAGAACAGGACCAAAGCTTCATCCCATAGCAGATCCGCTATTCACAGCAACAACCAAGCCATAAAGAGGCCGCGCAGCTGGAGTCGCAGATCCTTGAACCATCTTGGGCATTTTGTTGATCTTGTCTATCTGGTACTGGTGTCGTTCCAACTTATGTATAATTTTTTGGGATACGGTTACCATGTTTTGGGGAAAGAGGTTGTTCTCCCTCTCAATGTATAAAGGACAGTTTATTCCTGTAACTGGGGATGTCCCCATTGATATTGTAATAACCCTTTTGATATTTATAAAACACTATCTATTTTGTTGTCTTCATCTTCGCTATGACTAACGTAGCCCTCATCAGAGATCTGGGCCCACTCTTCTGATCAGGTGCTATGTATTTTTGTGTGTGTTATTTATCAGTTTATGCTTGTTGTTACAGTGTGTTATTTATCAGTTTATGCTTTCTGTTACAGTCTGTTATTTATCAGTTTATGCTTGTTGTTACAGTGTGTTATTTATGAGTTTATGCTTGCTGTTACAGTGTGTGATTCTTATGATTACTTTTCGAAAGATGTAGTTAATCCAGTTTGACAGTAATTATTTGAATCTTAATCATGAACCCTTGGCCAAAACGAAATGTACTCTTGCCCCTGCATATACCTTGTGTGTTGCCTTGAAAGAATACGCACCGGGATGAATAAATTAATGTAGGAAAAGGGTGAATAAATCATTCATACCTAGACACCAACAGTTAGCTAGGCAAGAAAACAGTGAATGAAAGAGTTAGAAACATCAATCATACGATATAAACAAAAGACTCAACTAAGAACAATAAGAAAAACTAAATTAGAGTGCATAAGGACATTAGAACAAGAAATAAACAACATTCATGCCACCAATGGAAAGGATTGTATTAGTGGACAGAAAACACCAAAGAGAAAGGGAGATGTATGGGTCCCCTCTTCCTCCATGGGAGGGTTCTTGGACCCCAAAATATTGAGCTCTTCTTACAAGTAACAAACTAGAACGAAATGGTGAAGAGAATCCAAAGAACATTCATTCAAGAGGTGATGTGAATGGCCAAATGAAATGGTGCTTGCATTCTCTTGATGAGGAAAGAGGATCCTCCAAGAGAATATCAACAATAGAACAATACAAATGAATTCCTTGAAAATATAGTGCACCCATGGCCTCCTTTTATAGCATATCTTTGAGGCATTATGCAACCAATTCTTAGTGTGAACAAGGGGCCCTTTAGGGAACCCTTAGGTCTTTGACCAACCCACGAGTTAGATTCAGTCAAGATTTGGGTGTCAAATCGACTTGGAAGTTGAACCAGAAGTGGGTGGAAGGCCAACCAATATCGTAAATGCATCGTTCTGAGGGGTGCACGGTTTTTTGCGTCCACAGTCGTGCATCGTGTGCATGTGCTCTTTTCTTGCGTTTCTAGATGGCGCATGTGCAGGCGCTCCCTATGTAGTCTTAGCACATGCTAGTTTTATAACTGGTTGTATAATTTTGGACCTTTTGGAAATGCATTTTGGGTCCATGAGTGAACTAATGAGTGTTTTGACGATGCTGGATTCCTGTAACCATTTGCAGATGAAATTATGATGATAAAAGATGCCCCCTAATGTGTGAGGTTAGGAGCATATGTATAGCTGAAATACATCAATGTTTCTTCTAATGAGATTACCTTTGTAATAAAGAGCATTGTGGGGAGTATCAAGAGCGACCCATTGGAGGGAAAGGGGAACCTGTAAGACCCAAACCTTTCGCAAGGGGTGAAAAAATAAAACTGTGTACAAACGAGGTGGGCATGCCCCATGCTCGTGTTATGTAACTCAAAAATGTGTAAGATAGTAACTGAAGTTGTGTGTTGATGTAGATCACTACAGCACCCTCCGGGGTGGTTTGATAATAACAGAGGACAATTATGATTGTGAACAAACTCTGAAAAAGGTAAGGAAACCTCTAAAAAGTGTCGATAATGTGTAGACATTGATAGTCTATCAGATTTCAGAGGTCTTCGACATATATAAAAATAACTGCAATAGTCGTAAAGTAAGACCCACTGCCACATGATAAAGTGTTGAAGTCGAATGTCATGGGGGTCATTGACAACAAAGAGCAATGATGGTTCTCTCTGTGCCCTTCAAGACTCCTCATTGTAAAGGTAATGAGAGTCAAGATATTGTCGCCCTTATGGAAACTGTACTGATGTCGACAGAAAGGGAGACACGACTCCAAGAATAAAAGGGCTTCATGAAATCCATTGGATGAGATCAGGAACTGATGAGGAACATGGACGAAGGTAAGAAGGGGTGAGACTCAAGACTGTCCTTGGTTGGGGATATATGTGAGGTATGAGTGGCAGCAACCATGAAACTGAATCTAGTTGTCAGGGAGATGACTAGATGTGGGTTAAATTGTGTCAGAGGCATGACAAAGTAGATAAAATTGGAGATCAAAGGTATAAGAACTATGGGATACTCGAGGTTTATGAATGGTGTCATCAGGAGGAGAAGGTAATGAATGCCCCAACCAAGGGCAACATGGGTTACGTCTGTTGGAAAAGGAAGGTCACCAAGGGCGATGACAAAAAGATATGTTAAGGAAGGAAACAAAGGCTTTGTACAATTATTAAATAAATAAAAAATAATTGGAGATGAGCATATAGATACAGAAACGGGTGCCCCAGTGTAATATGGCTTAGCCTGTGAGAGCGCAAGTTACGTGAAAATAGATGGGGGGTGGGGGTCCCATAGGTGGGTTTCTGTATTAGGAAAATTTAATGGAGGGCAATATGCAGAGGGGAAAACTGGCGATGGAGGAGATGGAGGGCCAATTGATACTACAGAGGTGAAATCAAAATAGAACCATGATGAGGTAACCTGCAAGTCCATTGGGTAGGCTAGCAAACAAATGAGGAGGAGTATGTGGCTGGTTCTCGACGATGAGTAAGACTATCGAGACTCCCATCCCTAAAGGGTGAAAACAAAATAAGTGTCAAATTGCCAAGGGGGACTATGAATGGGACAACTCATGTGGAGGAGAGTGCTACCAGGCGACAACACCAAAATGCAGCGAAGGTAACAATACTACAGAGCTAGATATAGGGATCCTAGAGGTAAATATCAGAGGGTCTGATTGGGAGATGCAATTTGATATTCAGAGGGAATGACTACATGCCAGTGTCGATGATATACCTGAAGGGGTAATGCTGATGTATAATGATCAAGTACCTACACACATGAAAACTGAATACCCGACGTGAACAATATCTGAAGAGAATGATCATATAACGATTATTCAATAATGTGTGAATATAAGCATGCATACCTGAGTGTGGTATGAGAAAAAGGCCCCCTAGGGGTTGATGATGGATCATGGCCCAGGGAATGGAATGATGTAGGTGGCAAGATTATGATCCTATGGCTGAAGATGGATTGAAAAACGGATGCCCAGTGCTCCTGGAATTATGTCTGGAAGTTTGGCAAAAGAGACTATATATAGTTGTAGGGCCCATAATGCCACCTCATTTGTACCTACTTTCTTATTGAGTGGACAAGTGATTTTAGAGGAGATTTGGAGATTCTGGGAGATCCATTTGGGCGATCCAGATTCTACGAGTGCTGAGTTAGTGGTCGGATTCTCCTGTATACTAGTTAGGATTTCATTTTTGGGCAGGGGATGTGCAGATGACCTTACAGGGGATTTTGTGAGTGTGGGCCTCGTAGTGCAAGGATGATTGAAAGATTCCCACACACACATGCATGGCTATAAGTGGGAGAGCTGCACATGGGGGTGCCCAAAGGGGAATAACAGGCATGCATGCAACGCGTTCTTGTTCAAAGCATAGAGGCACATGCATGCACAACCGTGTTTCTAACAGTTGCGCATGTGTGCACAACTGTGTCGTGAACAGGCGCACACGAGTGCGTGCCTATATTTATGATAGGGGCACATGGGTGCACCTCTGTATGGAAAATAGGCACACATGAGTATGCGACCGTGGGATGAACAGGTGCACATATGTTCATTCCTGTGGAGAAAAATGTCGCGCCTTTGAGGCAAAGAAGAGGGGTAAAACAATTATCTTTTTGTGGAGATTTGAATGTTTTTATGGGTTGTGATGGTTGATCAAGTACTGTATATGTGGATGCAGGTGATCATTTGGATGATGTCGATTCATTGGAAAGAAAGGGATTGGTCACGCCTGAGGGAGGTAGTGAGGGATGAGGAGCCGATGGTCCGGGATACTTTGGCAGCTTATGGGATGTTGAAGTTTTTTTAGTTCTCTTTACTTTGGGCACATGAGTATTTATTGTAGTTCCTGATTTCAATGTGGAGTCCGGATCGACACTGCTTCATTGTGTAGGGTGAGGATTTGGCCTTCACTATGGTGGAGGATATATATTTTCTAACTGAGCTCCCTTTTTGGGGAACTCCTTTACCGATGGAGCCTGTGTTACCTGGGGATGGGCAGTTGGATACCTTATCCCGGAGGTACTGTTCAGGGGAGAAATTCATGTTGTGTTCTATGATTAGTTGGGGTGATGGATTCCCTTGTACATCGTTGCATGGTAGTGATGGTTGTGAGAGTCTATGGGTCTCTTGCAACTCAACGTATCAATGGGGGTCAGCTGAGGGTTATGCAGAGGGTGTTGATGGGTGAGCATTTTTCCCAGGGCTTGATGCTGCATGCCAATATGGTGGGGCAGTTGGATAGGTGTCAAGCTACTGAATTAGGGGAGTTCACCTTTGCGTCCATATTGGTTGCGTGGTTCTTGGAGAGGGTGTCGATGTTGCGCCCGAGAGTTCTTTTAGACGCACCTGGGGTGCGAGAGCCATGATTGAGGCAGTGAGTGACTATTTTGGTTCTCCATGGTGGTGGGGAGGGAGGCCATTAATTTACAGCCGAGGCTGCATGGGTGTGGTGTCAGATGCCACTGATCATACTTTTCTATCCATATTTTGGGGTGGATTTTTCGGGATGATCCAGAGATGGTGCTACCTCCTGGGGAGATGTTCAACCATAAAGGTATGATGTTAAATTTGATGTTTTAATATTTAGATAGTATATAATTGTATTTTATGTATGGTTGGATGTTGATGCTATCATGTGTTTATTGTGTGTGTATATGTTGGACCTCATGGGGACAAGGTTGAGTTGGTTAGAGCGTCAACTCATCAGTGGCCGGTGATACCTTCATGGGGAGAGTCACGGGCTGGAGAGATACGACGATGGGATGATGCTGGGGTGAGGCCCACTTATGATGAGAGAGAAGGCAGGAGGCACCATTTTGATTATCCGAATGCAGGGCCATCACATGCTCCTCCGGCGGTGGATGGGGGAGATTTGGAGGATTTTCGTCATCGATTAGAGGTGGTACTACAGGGAGTGTCTGAGGGCATGTGGACGTGCATCCAGGACAAGGGATTTTTGGAGAAGTGTGTGGGCCTACCGACAGAGTTGTAGACGTTGATCCGCAGAGCAGCGGTAGCAAGGGCAGCGATGACTGGCAGGCTGCCCCCAGGACCCGAGGGACCCTAGCTGGTGGGGCACCTCCACCTGAGATAGGACCGAGTGGTGGTGCTCTAGAGGTGCCATGAGGGCATCGATATATGTATTTTTGCATGTATTTTTGTGTTAATATAGGCTAGTGATCTTGTTACAGCTCTGTAAATTCCTAGAGGTTGTCAAGAAAGAAGAAATTTACGAGAGGTAACTTTATCCAACCACTTCGAAACTGGAATCTATCCCTACCAGCTTCAGAGAGGGATCTCTGTATATGATTTAGATTTGTTTTAACTTTTAAATATTAGGCTAGTTATATAAAATAAAATAAGATTGAAAGTTTTGTTGTGGTTTTTGTTAAGTTGGCTGAAAGGGATTTACACATCCATTGGTCTATGGGGTCTGTATTATAAAGATAGAAATATAAACCAGAAACAAAAGATTATTTTCATAGGGCAAGATAATGCAGTCGTTGGATTCTTTAGCAGTAGAGTGATGAATAGCAGAAAAGATGAGAATATCAATTATAGTAAAGAAGCATTTAAGAATTTCTCCACTGTAATATCAAAAGATAAACATTGAAATCTTTCAAAGTCAGAAACAGGGTATACAAAGATAAATCCTGCAACATGCATTACTTTTAAAGATTAGATTTAGAAAATAGTATGACAACTGAGCACGAAGAAACATTTAACATAGAAAAGAAGATATCACCAATGAATAACACGTGAGAATCCTATGAAACGTACCTTTGTATTAATGGAAGATCTCTGGATAAAAATTACAGTCTTTCTAGCTTACAGGTCGTAAATATCAATCCTCAGTACTTCAACGTGTGAAGTATTTATAATCAAAATTACAAACGATCCTGTCATTAAAGATCAGGATGTGGCAGATCTAAATTTAGCTAACTAACTTAACAAGATACAAAAATCTAGGAAACTATTTGATGATGTGTCAAAACTTCATGCTGATTTCTGGGGTGAACTGTTAGTGAGGCCTCTGCACGACCTCGTATGAATGGATAGCTGACTAGGCTTGGACACCTCATTGACTACTCGATCAGATTGCAAAGCTCTTCCCATCGAAGGTGACTAGGAATGATGACTTTGAGTAATCTTCGGTATACTTCATCCATCTCTGTGTACTTGGAAAAAGATGGTTTGACAATGAAGATGTACTGGATCTCATGCTGTATGCTGATGTCTAATTGTAAAGAATCTAAGAATTCCTTGCCTGTGATATTGCCTTCGATTCCTGAGAATTTCGAACTATCTTTTGCCACAGTGGCTAGTTTCTTTTTATAATCGTTCAGTGTCATCAATTTGTCATTTATAACTCTCAAACTAGGAAGGCCCTTCTTATGCAGAGCTTCAATATTGCTGAAAAATCTTTGCACTCCTATGTCCATAGTCTGGACCTTTTCCTCCAGCTGTAGCATCAGTCCTCTCTTGGTTAGGACCCTCTTGACCTCAAGGATGGTCTCTGTTCTATCTTCAATTTTCAAATCTTCTAGCTCTTCTCTAGTTTTGGAATTCAGGAATTTGATGATCTCAGTAGCTTCTATGGGCATCTCTCCCAGTTCTGCTCTTATCTTCTCGATATCTTGCTTACTTATTTTCACCAACTTGTTTTTCTCGAACATAATTTGTATCATTGACCACATTTCATTCATGGACTTCGTGATGTCTGTCCAAACACTTTCTTTGACCTCAACAAGTGTTTTTCCTGCCACTGTTTTCTTTTGAAGATGTTGCAATTCCTTCTTGAGCTTGTATGACGTTTGTTTCTCCTTGGAGTAGATGCTTTGGAAGGAATATTTGAGTTCCTGAAGGTTCTCAATCTCCTTTTTAAGTCTGCTAATCTTTGTCTCTTGCAAATTCATTTCTTCCATGGATTTTGCCAATTCTACTGTCTTCTCCAGAGCTGTCAGTGGAGTTGTCGAGGGAATTTTTGCTACAAACGTTGTGCTTACTCCTGTGAGTGGAACTGCACTCAGTGGAATGACTTCCATGGGCTTTGACTATTCCTTCTCTTTAACTAGTTTTTCCAATTCCGCTTCCATTTCCTTCAACTGTGCATTTTGCTCCATGATTAGCTTGAGCATCTCATCCTTTTCTCCTTCTGTCTCTACTATTTCCTTTGCCTGTCAGTTTTCTGTTGGTGGAAGCTTCAATTGTTTCCTTAGAGATGCTATATCAACATTTTTCTTTTTGAGAATCTCCTCGACTTCTTTCACATTCGAGGGATCATATCCGATCTTGAGGACTAGTTCTTCCAACGTCTTAATCCTGTCATCCTTGGAAAAGGATGATATTTTTTCTAACTTCAGCCGCATCTGGACATTGTTCAGAGATACCTGTAGATTGGAGGTAGCAGTAGAAGCATTTGCTAATGTGGAGAAAACCATTTCTCCAGTTTGCCTGTGCAGATCCATTTGATCGACTGGATGCACATCTTTAGTCTAAAATTCGAACGTTGCCCTTTTGTAATCGGTGATTATTTTCGGGTCTGGCACCTGTGCTTGCAGAAATGCCATGTGAATTCTACCCTTCTCACTTTTGAATGAAGACAATAGTCTGTGTTGTGCAGTTGATGTTTGCTTCCAGAACTGAGCATACGTGTTGCTGGTCAGCGTCTGATTTTTCTTTTTGATCAGATCATACTTCTAAAAAATACTTAATTTTGGTCCTATTTTTCTCGACTAGTTGACTGGTGTAGTATCTGTAGGCTTCTTGGGAAATACTGTAGTCATGATTTGTTTGATGCTTGTACTAAGGAGAGACCGATCAACTTCCATATTTGTAGTGGATTGAATTCCCTTTTCACCAGCCGTGTCAGGTTCGTGACTAGTTTTTGGCCTCTTGGTGTGCAATTAGAACTCTTTAGAAGATACTTTAGTGACGGAAGGTGAAGTGTCCTTCCTGGGCCTTTTCTCCTTGGGAATATATGGTGTATTCATCTGTGAGACTGAACAAAAGGTCTTGTTGTTTTGTCTCAACCAGAGTGCTTGGCCCCCATTCTGTTTGGTTGGCAAACTTCTCTACCTCTGGCTTGGGCGTATGAACATATGGTATATTCTTCTTTTTAACTCTCATCTCTAAAATTATCCCGCATGGGTCATAATGCCATATGAAACTGCTCTAAAACTTCATCTCTTTCAGCAATATATCTACTTCCTCCCCAGTGCCTTGACTATTGCAGATGAAAGATCCTATTTGCCCTTTGATTCTGAGTTGCTGCTTCTTTTTCAGAGACACAAAATGTATGTCATTTGAATTAATCATTTGTCTTATGTATTCTAGGGCAAATATCCTCACGGGAAGATACTTGGGTAGCTTGTATAGAGCCAATTCACACCCATACACTCTGATATCTGTGTGGTCTTGGCACAGGTACTAGTCTCCTATTTTTGCAAGGTCTGAGAGGTGTAGGATCCTCTAAATCTCCTCATTTATTCTTGGCTCAGGTCTTCCACTAAGCATCCTCACCACCGGGTGGTAGAACTACTCGATAAACTACTTGAAACTAAATTTTGCAGAGTTTTGACTGAGCAGCGAAGTCCACGTTGTTACTTCCTACGGCCTCCCATCCTTGTCCATCTTCTGCATTGAAAAGGAAAATTTGTCTACTTGGAAGAAAATGAACATGTAAGCCAGTATTGAGGAATACTGGAAAATGCCTTCTGTGGAGAAATTTGAGAATTGTTCATGAATGTTGTTTGCCAGAAAAGTGTTGTAGTCGAACTGGGTGGTGTGTTTCTCATCTGTGGAGAAAATGGACAGAAAACCCAATATGGGTTCATCCACCCATTGATCCAAAAAATACCTAAGTAGGGCGCAGAGCGACAAAATGACCTAGTTTCCCTTCACTGAGAATAGGGAGGAAGGATACGGGGGATTTGTAGTGGGGAGTTGAGTGGCTTGTGGGAGAAAAAGCTCAAAAATCTCAGCTATTTAGGGGAATGAGAGCTTCCGGTATAGTTCTGTGAGGAATTTGAGATTGAAAGGGGAGGTGGATTTAGCTTTGGGTATATGCATCATCCGGTCAATGGTCTCAGGTGTGATGAGGAAAATAATTTCTCCTGATGAGGACACTATGGCTCTTTGGTCGGGGATGTAATGGGCCTGGCATATAAGGGAGAATTCAGGGAAATGGTGAACCTGGGGGAAACAATACAGAGGAAGGTTGGACTCCCAAAGCCCAATTTCATCACTCTAGTCTAAGAAAACTTCTTTGAGCCATGACTGTAAGTCCGCGAAGTCAAATTCACATCTGGTTTCTGTGATTAAATGGTCTTTGTCAGCCAGAGGGATCCTATCAAGGTCAAAAGGAGGTGGGAGGAAAGGATTTTCCTTGGCCTCATTTTTCTTTGATTTTGGCGCCATCACTTTAACAATACCTGGAATTAAAACAAAATTTAGCAGGGATCGTTGTGGCTTTGGGTAACTGAATCTAGCAGAGAGGAAAATGGGGAAAAATTCTTTAGTGCGGCGATAGGGTAAATGATGAGGCAGTGAAGGGTGAAACAAGTTTTGAGCAAACGGATACCCATTGGGCACGGGAGATAGGTCAGCAGGTTAACGGATAAGTTAGCCAGTAATAAATGGCCAACAGGTCATTTAGAGTGTGAGATGGCAGGTGACAATGACTGAAGAATATGGCTGGGTGATGTGGCAGGTATTGATTAGGGGAAGTGACCACGGTGAAGGGACTCATAACGAGTGAACAAGGGAAAAGAATGACAGAGTTATGAGACGTGACCCTTAGGGAAAGAGATGGAAAATGACATCATGGAGTGACGGGGCATGTCAGATAGTAATAAGCGGTGGGATTC
>SNQJ01S0034055.1:28828-44302 GCA_010110895.2 Picea sitchensis | reverse complement strand
CCGGAAAAACTTGCCAGCCATAGATCTAGATTCCCACTCTATAGTCGTTCATCTATGTACAGTCTTTATTCGGTGAGCGCAAAACCATATTTGCTCAGAAACTTAGGATAAGTGTGTTTTGTGGGTTTTGCCCAAGCTTTCCCTATCTTTATCACCATGGGGGGTTAAACATCAAAACTTCAAACATCAAAGGTATGGTTCAACATTGATCATCATGCTTGTTTTATTGAGATAAAGCAAACTACCCTATGTTCTAACCTAATCACCTATGACATTTAGCCCAAATTAAATAGTTGGACTAAGCAATTACTCTATCCTGGGGTTATCTGACCAAGATTAGGTAGTTTGGTCAAATTTATTCACTAGCTAACCTAAATCACCTGGCTAAGATTAAACAGTTT
Source organism: Picea sitchensis (assembly GCA_010110895.2). NCBI lineage: Eukaryota > Viridiplantae > Streptophyta > Pinopsida > Pinales > Pinaceae > Picea > Picea sitchensis. The sequence goes on along the minus strand of SNQJ01S0034055.1, from coordinate 43,901 downwards.
GGCCAAGCTTATTCACTACTCCTATCAACATCAACTTAAAAGGACTTGGCCCTGCTTAGACTGTATGGGCCAAATCATTGTTATTGCATGGGGCTCTATTGAATTTCTTTTATGCCCTCTTTTATTCTTTTTCTTTTCTTTTCTTTTATTTTCTTTCTCTTTTTCTTTTTCTTTTTCTTTTTCTTTTTCTTTTCTCAAATTATTTGCAGAATGAAAAATCATTTGACAAACAAAAAACACTAAAGAGACAACATTTCAGTCACTAGTTGATCCTATAAATTATAGGGTTATAACAGATCCCATGTTGTATATGGTGATGTGGCACCTTTTGTATCTATAGGGGTGAGGTGGTTCACCTACCTACGGGTATTGTACTTGATGTACTAATTTTTGTAAACATTGATGGCACATTGACACACACACACACACATATATATATTTATACATATATATATGGATATACATTTTGGGATCTTTGTGGTGTTTACATGTGTTGATGGTTTTTATTTATTTTGATGATGTCTAATCTATATGTTGTGACAAAATTTGTATGTATGTGTGATGGGATCTTAATGTGATAAATGCCAATCTAACACTAGGTTAGCCATATTATCTACTATGTGATTAAATTGTCTTGGAATATGTGTAAATGTAATTGAATCAAATTGTCAGGATAAAAGTCTAACTTGCAGGTATTTGCGAAAGAGGCAAGGATCGTGGACATGGTACACATTATTGAACTTGAGGACGATAAGTTGGGAATCGAGTAAGACGCTTAGATAACGAATGTGGAGGTTATTGGCTTCTGTGAGGAGGCCAATGATGGTTGTGTATTCAGCTTGGTTGTTGGTTGCTGAGTCCAAACATTTGTCGCTGGAGTGGAGTAGTTCATGTGCGGGAGAATAGAGGGCCCAAGTGGTCGAAGTGAGATTCTATGTCCACCGGCTAGCTCCGTCGGTGTAACTGATGTTGTAGGGCGATGGTAGAGGAATTTGTCAATAACAAAAATGGTGGATTAGATGCAAGGCATGAAAAAGGAAGACTAAAAACTCTACAAAAAGCACATGAAAAAGAAAAATCCTAGTGTACAATGGCTACACTTAGGCATAAAATTTCTTTAAGTACAACCCGTTGACAGGTTCTTTGAGAGGGTAGCCATTAGGAGAGGCCACAATGTATGTGCCTTTAGTGAGGTAATGTTGGATGATGTAAGTTCCATTCCATAGTGACTTGAAATTTCCATGGCCGAGGGTATCGTGAGCGATATTGTAAGAAAGGACAAGGTTGCCTTCACTGAATGATCGAAGGTTGACATGGCGATCAAAGGTGGCCTTCGATTGCTTTTTGGCTGCCTCATTGTGTTGTAATGAAGACCGACGGTCTTCATCCAACAGCTCTAAGTTCAACAAACACTATTCCATCAAAGCATTATCGGGTAATAATTCAATAGTGGTGCGTAATGTGGGGATTTCGCATTCGATGGGGAGAGTGGCGTCGACCCCATGGACTAGATGGAATGGTGTGAAACCAGTGGCAGTTTTAACTGCTGTGCGATAATCCCACAGTGCGGAAAACAACATAAGCTGCCAATTGGTCTTATGTTTGTTTATCGTGTGCTCCAACATGGTCTTGAAGACCTTGTTGACCGCTTCTACCTATCCATTGGATTGAGGGTATTATGGGGAGGAGAACTCATGGGAGAAGCCTAACCTAGAGGAGAGTTCGATGAAAATATCATTCTTGAAGTGTTTCCTGTGATCGGAGACTAACTATAGGGGGACTCCAAAGAGGGAGATGACATGGTTAAAGAAAAAACACGTTGCAGTGTCAGTGGTGTTGTTGAAGGTAGGCATAGCTTCAACCCACTTGGTGAAGTAATCAATTGCAACATCAATGTATTTGTGTCCATTGCTAGACGGAGGGTTGCAAGTCATGAAGTCTATGCCCCATTTGCAAAAGGGGTCGGCAGTGATGAATGGGTGTAGAAGAGCGGGTGGTTCTCGTGCTTTGTGGGCATAAAGATGAAATTTGTCACATCGCTTTACAGCATGGATGTAATTGTTGAATAATGAGGGCCAAAAATAGCCTGCTCAAATGATTTTCTTGGCAGTAGACATCCTGGAGAGGTGACCACAGCATGTGTTTCTATGGCAGGTGTTCAAGACTCTATTGTCTTCGTCAATGGTTAAACATTGACGAAGTATGGTGTCAACCCCCCGCCAATATACAATATCGCCGATAAGGAGGTATCGGGGGGTCTGGTGCTGAATACTTCGACAATCGTCTCTAGAGATGTGGTTTTCAAACTTCTGTGTTCAGAGGTATATGAGGAGATCGTCGTACCAAGGATCATCCGAGGAGATGTTCATTGGGGAATTCGGTATTGACAGGGGTACCGGTAGTATCGAAAGGAAATTTCATAATGAGTTCGGCAAGTACGAGGGATTTCTTTCTCTTGGGTGTGGAAAATTTGAGGTCGTACTCCTGAAGGATGACTATCCATCAAGCAAATTTTCCATTAATTTTTCGGTGGCTGAGCAAGTAGTGCATTGGGTTGGACTCTACGACGACTTTGGTAGTTCGAAGCAAGATGTAATGGCACAATTTTTGGACTGCGAGGACAACCGCAAGGGCGAGTTTCTCTTTGTGATTGTATTTCAAGGGTAGTCCTGAAAGGTTTTTACTAACATAATAAATGACATGCTCCCAGTCATCATCCCCTAATTAGATGATAACTCCTGCTATGGAGACAAATGAAGATGATAAGTAGAGGATATAGTCGCGGTTATAGTTGGGTTGACTAATCAATGGGGCACGAGAGAGCCTCTTTGAGATCATCAAAAGATTTTTGGGCATGTTCATCCCATTGGAATGGGATATCATGATGTAAGAGGCGAAGGAAACCATGTGACCGAGTGGCATAATTGGGGACAAAGCGGCATAAAAGTTAGCTTTCCCTTGCAGGCTCTACAGTTGGCGTAAATTCTCCAGTGGGGGAATTTTTGTGATGGCTTGGACCTTGAGGGGGTCGATTGTGATGTCACGTTGGGAGACGATAAACCCAAGGAGGCGTCCAGTGGTGATGCAAAATACACACTTGAGGGGATTCAATCAGATATTGTATTGACGACACCTATGAAATACAATGCGTAAGTCATCCAGGTGTTGAGTGTGTTTTTTGGATCGAGTGGTGAGATCATCCAAGTAGGCGAGAATGATTTGAGACAGATCATGAAAAATGTATGTCATGGCACGTTGGAAAGTGGCTCCCACGTTCTTGAGGCCGAAAGGCATGACACGATATGCAAAGGTACCCCAAGGGGTAGTGAATGTTGTTTGTATTGATCAACTGGGTGGAACTGAATTTGGTTGTAGCCAGAGAAGCCATCCATGAAGGACAAAGCCTCGTGGTCGACACAATCATCAATAATTTGGTCAATGAAGGGTGTTGGAAAATTGTCTTTGGGACAAGCGTGATTGAGGTCGTGAAAATCTGTACAAACATGAATAGTGCCCTATTTTTTGTTTACTGAGACAGGTTTGGAGACCCATGACATATATGCGATATGGTATATGAATCCTGCAATGTGTAATTTATTAATTTCAGCTTTGATGGTTGCTGCTTTGGATGGGTGTAATGGACGTTTCTTTTTTTGTACGGGGGTAATATCAGGCCATGTGTCTATACGATGTTCGATAATAGAGGGATCAAGGCCAGGCATCTTTGTGTATGACTAGGAAAAAATGTCCCAGTATTCATGGAAGAGAGATTTGTAAGCATTAAGTTCTTCAGGTGAGCATGCAATGCCGATGGTGATTTCCTCTATGATGCCAGGTTTGATGGAAATATCAATTTTGATGGTGGGGGAAATGTTGGCCACGTTTCCTTCTTAAAAAGGGTCAGGGGCAGGGATAAGTTTATTGAACCAATCTATGTGCCTGGGGGGGAGAAAATATTTGGTTTCAATTTCATACATGGAGTTCTGGATAAGAGGCGTAAAGGCATCTTATGAGAGAAAGAATGGTCATTGATGGAGCGGATCCCATGGGCAATCAGGGTTGGTTAATTCCTTGAGGATGTCTTTGTCGCAGTGGAATTGTCGAGAATATAGTGGATCTGGGGGAACAACGTTGGTGACTATCACCGCGTGGTTATCTACTGAAGAAGGAGGGGAAATGACGCTATGGGGTTGTGTGGGTTCACTCATCATAAACCAAATATCGAGATATTGTGGGTTGAAAATGGAAGTTGGGCGTAAGATTTCTGTGGGGAAATGAATGGGAGAATTGGGGGGATTTGGGGGAAAATCCTCCTCCAGGCTATCTATGAACCACGAAGGAGTGGGAAGTCCCTCAGGCTCGGGGGAGAAGATATAAACAATATATGGAGAGGGAGTAAGGGGAAATACGGTCGGCGTTGGCGTTGGGGGGATGGGAAGGGTTTGAATAAGGGTCATTTGATGACGCCTATATTCAATGATCGTGGGACACTGATATGTGAAGTGATCAATTGATTCACATAGAGTGCAAGGACATCGCATACGTTCATTGACAGAGGTCATAACATAGTGGATGTCAGTGACCTATGTGTGGGATGATGCGGGTGGAGGGGGGTCTTGCTAGAAGCTTCGACGGCCTGTCATTAGCATCTGACGAAATTGAGGTAACATTGGGAAATGGTGGGTGTAATGGCCATACTATGAATAGATGGCACATGCAAATTTGGTTCACAGACCTTTGCTACCTGTAGTAGGGGATGCAGTGGTGGTAGTATTGGGTTATGTAGAGGAAGAGATCAGTGGAATCGTTTCCTGAGGTAGTTGAATTACATTGCATATCTCGGGGAGGGATGGGAACTTATTAGTGGGGTGTCCATCTTTCTTGCATAGTGCACAATGAGGTTGAATTCATGGGGGAGGAGGAGTGGCAGGATATTTCTTCTTCCATCTGCCCCTAGTTGTAGCAGTGGTGTTGGCAAGTGGGGGGGGTGGTGGTGTGGTGGGGGTTAGTAATAGAATCTACATCATGATTCCCTTTGTTTGGGGAGGTAGGAATGGTTGGGGAACCATCTTAGGGGGACGTAGATACCATACAATGATTTCCAACACCATATTATGAAGGGTAAGCGTTGCGGCTACCTAGAAATCTTGTAGGCCCGGTGGGGGGTAAAAGAAAGGGATTTGAGTAATGGCTTGGGGGATTGTCTTCAAAACTAGGATATGGCCCTGGGGGAGGGGGAGGTTAGGAATAGGAAGAGTTGAAGAGTTGTCCTAGGTTTCTTGAGGGAGAAGCATTGCAACTAGTGGGATGTCAGGGATAATAGAAGTCTTTGTGGGAGAGAGAGAGTATCTTCAGATGTAGTTCCGTTGGATGAGATGGCACATACGTGTGATGAGGGATGTATGAGAGGGGGTGCTCCATGATATTTCCCTAGCAAGGATGGTTCTTTGAAAATGTCGGGAACCATTTCGACGAGTGGATAAGCCTCAGGATTAGTGTGAACAAAGGGTAGGATATTATCAATGTTGGAGGAAGGGTTAGGTTCGTAATGCAACACTTGGTCGATAGTGACGATCTTCCCATTGTGGGGGAACATCATGGTACGAAATAAAAAAAAATCCACAACCTTCATCGCATACATGTAGCTATGCCCAAACAAGATGTTGTAATCCAATGGGGCATCGATAACTTCAATGTCAATGAGGATAGTTTTTCCCCCGAGTTCGATGGGGACATTTTGAAAGAGCCCTTCAAGAGAGGATGGTCATCCATCATAGGCTCTCAAAGTGATGGTTGATGCTATGATCTCGAGGGAACCCAATTTTTTCCATATGATTTTTGACATGATGCATGTGGATGCACCTTCATCAATAATGCAGCGGTGAACGATGATGTTCCAAATTTTGACTGGTATTTGGAAGGAGACCAGAGTGGGGAGATGGGGTTCCCCACTATCAAGATCAAAGGTGATGAGGCAAGTATCAATAGGGTCAACTTCCCCTATGGTGGAAAGTAATGACTTTCATTGTGTAGGAAAGGTATGAAGTACTTCTAAAACTGACATGGCAGCAGGAGATTGTGCCAAGTCATCGACCAAGATATAATTGTGTGCCACCCTAGCCTGAGGGTTGTTGACATTTCATCATAATGGGATGCGAGGGATATGAAGGGGGGTTCACAATTAGGGCGAGGAATCATCAAAGGTGGTCTAGTTGTGGTTGGGGTTGTGTCTGTGGTAGTGGGAACGAAGTTGAGAGGTGCACTATATTGACAAGTCTGTGTTTGCAGAAGAACTTCTTCTTCACTAGTAAGGAGGATAGTGCGATCCGCGGGATTTTCGTGATGTGGATACTATCCCATATGTGGTGGGGCAAGATGCATCTCTTGTTGGGTGTTCATCACTCCTTGGTGAGGAATGGGGTTTTGTAGGACAACCGGGTGTGGTTGCTGCACATATTTTTGTGGGGCCTGCTGGGGGGCAGGCGGTACTAGGGGATGTGATCCATTTCTAGATTCTTTCATCTATTTGAAGACAGCGATTTGAGGGAAATGGTGAGTATAGTGGCCATAATCACCACAAAGGGAATATGGGAATTTGGTCCAAATATTGTTGTTGTTCTTCCCTTGTCATTTATTGTTATTGCCCCCTTGGGGGTTCTATTTCCCTTGATTTTGGTTTCCCCCAGCAGGTTGGTTTTGTTGGGGGTGGTTTTGGTTCCCTCCTAGTCCTGGATTATTATTGTTTCAATTTTTTCCTTTCTTTTTGGAATTGTTCGACAAATGGGCCAGATTTGTCATATTTATTTGTTCGAAGTGATGGACGTGGTGAATGGGAGAGGGTTGAACAAAGTTAACCCCAACATGTGGTTGGCCTTGTGGAGGAGCAATAGGCTAAGGAAGACTAGGGAAACAAAAGTATGGATTATGTTGTGGCAATGATCCATAAGGTACATAGGAAGGCATGGTTCTTTCACTAGTTCCTAGGGAGTAAGAAGAGGTAGAGGTGTTTCCAGAACTAGGTGGAATAGTCGAGCGTGTCATGGGGGTCGGCGGGGGTCCACTAATGGATGGTGGAATAGGGTATGGCTATTGATAGGGGGGAGGAGGATAATAAGGGGATCCTCCATATACTGGTGGATATTGAGGTGTTCCATACATAGGTGGTTGTTAGGGGTGTGGATTTTGGTGGGTCATGGTACTAATCAATCCATCTGCAGAGTGAGACATCCCAGGTTTGTCTTGGCTAAAGGGTACGGGTCTCGAGGTGTCAGGTAGTACCACATATAAGTATCCTGACTGTGATTAAATGAGTTTGAATTGTTGATCTTTGATGATGGCTTCTTTTTTAGATTGGGGGAAGGTGGAGGCCACATCTTTAGCAAGGAGGGAAACAAGTGATTTGAGGAACCAATTGAGACATTGTTGTGGGGTGGCTTCAGCTTTACAGAGACTACGTCACCGATGCCATTCATGAATGTGGTCGGCGATGTGCATGGAAAAAGTTTGTTTAAACTCTGAGAGTATTTCAAGACTATTGTCATGACAAATGGGTAGTTTAAAGAAGGTAAAAATTGCTTTGGCCAAGGATTAAAAGGTTACATGGGATCCAAATTTTCCTTCTACATACCACTTGGTTGATGGGCCAGTGAGTGTGCGTTGAAATAACCTCAATCGGATAGAGTCTTTCATGATGTTATTTGAAGAGCACCATAAGTGAAAGGTCATGATATGGTTGGAAAGATTGTCTCCTACCTTTCCTTCGAACTTGAGGATGTCTGAAGGCAGTTTAGTAGGCATTGCAGGCCATGTGGGGTCATGCAATATAGGATCATTGGTGAGCTTAGTCAGATCCAGTATGTTGAGGGAGGCCAAGTATAGAATCTGGGGTAGTGGTGGAGGATTATTTCTATCCATGATGTGATTTTTTTGTGTACCTAAACCTTGAGGGGGGTTAGGTGGGTTTGTACTTCCTCCTCGAGAAGAAGTTTTTCCACCACTTCCATGAAAAGGCACTATTAAATTTGAACATTTTTGCAATGAAGTTTCATCTAAAGAGGGTCGTTGTTGCGACCAAGATGATTTTTTTTTCGTCAGAATCTATTCGTCGGTCTAGCGGCCACACATGGATCTTTGTCGGTCTAGCGACCAGGAAATGAAGCCTATTCACAATAGGGAAAAGTTCGGCTAGCAACGAATGTTATTTGGTCGAACGAATAATATTAGTCGCAAGAGAGACCATGACAACCTTGGAAAAATTAGTCAATAAACCACACTGAGTCGATAGAACGATGAAGATTAGTCGCTAGAGTGACCCAACCTGAAGTTAAAAAGGTCAAACGAAGGACAAATTTTACGACCAAATGGAAATACAAGAGACAAACATGTTAGTATATTTTGTGACCAAATGGAAATACAAGCAACAAACATGTTAGTCGCTAGAGAGACGAACATGTTAGTCTCTAGAGCGACTAATGTTGGGGTTTTTTTAAAAACAAATTTATGCCATTCACACAAGAATAAGCACATGGGAGGTTTGCTATAGAAGCATACTTTCATTATGTACTTGGGAAAAAATACATAAGAGAAAAGCAGAGAAGTATGACTATCTAGAGGTGATGAACACACATTCTTTCAAAATCATTTCGAAGGGAAACAATACAGAAATATAATTTGGAAAATGCCCGAGACAAATGGAAGAAATAATCTCAAAGTTATGTGAACTTGCAAATATGAGAGTAGTTTTGTTGGGGTAGCAAAAGAATTCATGTATTGTATTGACATAAAAAATACAATTGTAATTATGATTGGTCAGCCAAAATTCTTATGGCAGAGTAAGTTGGTTGTATTTAAGGCTTATATTGAATTACATAGGCTTTAACTGTCCATTCAAGAACTAGATTGAAGGGTGCCTACCCTTCTCATCTTTTGTTGTTTTAATTAATAGATTGCTTGTCCTTAATCCATATCCTTTATGTCGAAAATATCCACCTCTTTTAGTGTTGGTTCACTTAAGGAGGCAAAATCTTTGAAGAAATTTTTTAATCTTTATTGTAGAGCCATTGGAATGGAACTAAATTTGATCAAGTCCTATACAGTATACCAAGGCATGAGTAGAATCTAAATCTTATTCTTGCAAAGTGATACCATTTATAGGTTCCATCGTTCTACAATTGATCTACAACTTATTGAGAAATAGATCATGGTCAATCCTAGCAAATTTACACTCCTTGCAAGAAAATTCAGAATAGTCAACACAATGGATCTAATATAGAATTACCACTCTTATTTGTGTGCACACCAATACATCCAATAACTCCTCCATGATCTCGAAATATTGGTTTCCATAGATTTTGTCCCTTTATAAATGACATATACATAGAAAATATATAGATTTTCTATCATATCTTAACAATGAGCACCCTAATCCTTCTCTTTTCACACATGTCAATAATGCACATACACAAAAAAAAAATTCTAGTACAACTCACGCAACTAATATTTTCCATCATGCATGTATTAGTGAGAGTTATCACATAGTGCATATGCATTAGGAATTTCCACCATGGATCCATTTACAAAGGTCCTAATGGTCCCAAAACAACCCCAATATTATACTCCTTCACTCACTCAATCTAGAGATTCTTGATACTCCCCTCCACTTCTGAACACATGAATTTTTCTTAGCTTTTGCCAAAAACAATTCATCTATCTGCAATTGAGGCCTAAGGTTTTAGACAAATTCTAGGGTTTTGAGGCCTAAGGTTTTAAACAAATTCTAGTGTTTTGAGCATGGGTCTTGCCAAAAGAAGAAGAGATAAGGACCATTGGACATTCTGAAAGGTAAACATATAAAAAATTGCAACCGATTCAAATAGAAACTCACAAATACTTTATATAACAAAAAGAAGAAAAAATGTAGTTGTGAACAACGCCCATAACAATATTGGAGCCGTCATGGAGCACAAAACTTACATATTAATGCTATTTGTTTCTTCCCCTTGATTAAAACTGATCTGAAATTTTTAAATATTTCTAAGCACCAAAAACATGAATAAGGTGCAAAATTTCTAACTCTTTGGACTGCCCAACTTCCAACATTAGTTAAGATATAGTACATTTTAATGATATTTGATTTCAGTCCTCACAAACAAGGATTTGAGTTTGAGAGTAATTTAAAAAGATTTCTAAGCACCAAAAACATGAATAAAATGTTGGTTTATTGAAGCTTTTATTTCAAGATAATAAGAGTAGAATTTAGTAAGCATACTTGTAATTTTTTAAACTTATATCAGGGTGAATATGAAAACATACCACACCAGCAACATGTAACACAATGCATCCATGAGAATCCATTGCAACTCATAGCCAAACATCTACTAATTAACTAAACTTTATTCACAAGTCATTGCCAAAATTTTCATGTTAACTGAAGGGTGCTTTGGGGTATTGTTGCTACTCCTGGGTAGGCTATCATTGTACGGAAGGAATGTGGAAAATTTGACAAGTTGTAATCATAGATATGGCCATTTCCTACATATTTTATAGCTCTGTATTGTTGGGTATTTTGATCAACACTGTGCCAATGGTGTCCACCTAACAAATGTATATGAAGGTCGTTGGGTGTTACCATAACACCAATCAAAGGATTTACACCAATGAAGGGATTTAGAAGTTTGACTAAAGTGCATCCATATAATATTTTAAGTGAGTGAGTGTATTAACACCAGTGAATGAATCCATTGTCAAGTAAATGGCCTCAACAAGTCAATGAATACCTAGATTTGCTAGCTCATGAAAGGGGAGATATCCTAGGGTGAGTTAGTATGAAAATAGGTCAACGTTGGGTAGGTTGGGGCTGCAAAAATAGCTTAGGACAGTCAAATGGTAGACAGTCCTGAGGAAGTTCTTCCCAATACACACCTCATTACTGAACTTAATTGAATGATAAGAAGTTCTTCCGATTTCTACAATTAATCACCACACAACACATAAATCTAAATTATGGCATCAACTAGGACACAAATCCAAATTTAAGAAAAAGATCATTTTCTTATTAATTATAAATGATTATAAGTTGCACTTAACTATAAGGAACATAATTACAATTGTGTGCTTGTCACAGGTTCAACTATATAATTAGCTCAAGGAAATATGTAATAAACAAGTGACCAAAAGAACAAACCCACACAAGCATGGTGACAACAACAATTGCAAGGTATACTTATATGGAACTTAGTATCTAAATCTAGTTAGAAGGAACATGATCCAAGTTATTGGCTTAAGTCAGTTAATTCCCTAGATGAAAAATACAGAGTAATTTTGGAGACAACGAAACACATTTACAATGGTATGTTGTTCTAGACATTGCAATAAATCAAATGATATATTAATCACCCCAAAACATCCAAGAATGGGGGACTATGTCCGAGTGAATCTATATCTAGCATTAAAATGGTGGGACTGTCTTTGTAATAGTTATGTTAGTCATAAATTGAGTGCCAAGTTAGTAGCTTTAGTAGCTTTAGGGAGCTATAGATATTAGGTCTAGATGTCTTGTGTTAGGCCACTAAGAGTCTAGGATTTATAGGCTTAGGATGTAGGTTAGGTTTAGGGTAGGCCGAGGTACGTAGGGGTAGCCTTATAGGTTAGGTTAGGAGGTTTTGAACCTCCTTGGAGGAGCAAGATGCATATGAAGAGAATGATGAACCTCAGGGTCACCGCATTCAGTGTGTACTGCATTGATTTTGGCTAGCAACAATGTTGACTAGAGAGACATACCTTGGGCATTGTGCCCACCACCATGCATCCTTAATAATCGTGGAGTCAACATAACTTTTTCATCTTAAATTCAAATTTTCTAAAATAAATCATTGATCTCCATATTCATTACGAAATATCATGATAGTCATAAATCAACCAAAAATCACCTTAAACCAGTTCTTAACAAGATCCATACCTTTGAGTGATGGGGTGCCTCCAATGTTTCTCCTCTCCATCCTGCGATTCATCACATGATTTAATTATATTTCAGAATAGTAATTAAATATGTAAAAACCTCTACAAATTAATGACTACAGACGAATACTTGAATGAGATTCTCTTCGTTTTGAGAATAAATTATTCTCTACTGAACAGGACCAACCATGTGAAGGTGGAAGCTCTTTTGGCCCCTTCTCCCCTCTCACATCACTCTCATTTCCACATACCCAATCTATCTAGATTTTACAACTATAATTAGAAATGGCAGTAACATTAAATGTAAACTAAAAACATTCATCGCCATGTGCTAAAACAAAAAACATGAAAGAAAGTAGCATTCATGACATTTAGGAAAACAAAATACATTACATTGGACTAGAAATATATTGGATTTATATTAATAATAAAATGTCTAATCATTTGTTTTTATTCTTCTTCTTCTTCTTGGTATCCATGAAAGCAAAAATTAAGTCGTCATCATCGTCATTTAACTGATCCCCCATAGTTATTGGGCCTTCTTGAAGTGTTGCATCATCAGTGCTCAACACCTCACGCCATGATGAACTTCTAGTATTTCGGTGTGGAGGTTGAGGATGCGCATGGGAATCCATTGTTGCAACAACAAAAAAAATTCAAGTGATATTGTTATTCACTGTTCCTAGGGAAATTTAATTAATACATATTTAATTACAATGTTTTATACCTGGATTAGCCGGTGCAGTAGAAACAGTAGTTGGTGGATGCATTGTTGTTTCTGCTCTTGTTGTTCTCCTCTCTTGATCGGCATCTACACGCTCTGCCATATGAAACAATATAAGTATCTAGTACAGAATATACCCTAAATATTAATACTCATTGAAAAATGGAAAAACATTAAAAATGCACACATACCACTATGTAATGGTCCTTCGGAAACAATGCTTGAATCAATATGGAGGTCGGGATGTGGTTCATCAGGTACATCAAGAGCATTGGTAGCATTGTTACTCTCCTATGAATGTGGAAAAGACACACATTATTTTACATTTTAAATTAATAAAAAATATATTTTACATTACAAGAAATCAATGAGTAAAAACTAATCGACAAGTTTTTAATTTCATTTTATTTACCATGTCCTTCAGAGAGACACGTGGCGATTGCCCCAAGATTCTTCGTCGTGCCACCACGCCATCAAAACCCTGCATGAACCCTACCTTTATATATTATTTTGTGGCTTGGCCGTTGAACAAATCCCCCTACATTGAGCAATATCAAAATCATTAGTCACTAGCTGCAATGAATTACATATTTTGTGACGATGATAAAAAAAAGTAAAATGTTTAGGCACTTACAATCCGTGCGTTCAATCTCCCATAACCACCTTGGCCCAGTTTATGTTGGTTGTGTTTGTCTTGTCTTGCCTTTGTTGCCTTGGAAGTGTCTTGGAGTCTACGCAATATTTTGAAATATGTTAGATATTGATTATTTTCCTCGTAAAGTAAACAAAAGACCATCATAGTAAATTGAAACACCTCTTACCTTCCAGGGCTAGGTGGTTTCTTCCCTTGTGATTTCACTGCTAATTCTCTTGCATTGAGAATAATTTCTTTCCACTCGGTCTCGCGGACAACCAAAGGGAGTTTGCACTTGGGGTTATGTACTAATTTATTCCTATATGCCTCTCTAACATGTTTCAAATGCTTGCCGGCCCTTTTTAGGACTTTTGGCTTATTGGACGAGTCACCAAACTCGCCAACCAATCTGGAGATAAGAAGGCTTTTCGGTTTGGAATATTTTCGATTCCATCGTAGTCGAATGGTTGGCCCAAAAAGTTCTAATGCATAGTCATGAAAACTATTGTAGAACAGATTGTTTCCTATAAAACATCATCATCATTAGTAATTTAAATCTCACTGATATGTGATTGTTTAAAAATTATATAACAAGAATCTATATAAAGACATATATTAAATACCTGGTAGCTATACTATTTTTATAGGAACCATGTCCTGGTTGACCAAAAATGATACCACAGTTGTTCCTGTGCTTTAGATACGTGTAGCACCAGGGTAGCAATCAACGGAAGGGTGATCATTTCCATGATCATGTACACCACCTGCACGATCTAGCGTGTGTTGTGGGGGCGTGGCATCACCCCTAGAAGGCATAGAATCGGTCTCATGCGACACACTTGGGGTGGGAAAATATCCTGGTGGCTACGTGGCCATGAAGGTTCACTATTGCAGTCCTATTGCTACTACTAGGACCTTCCCATTCCCCTCTCATCGATCTCACAAAATTCTACAATGAGAAATATGTGTTAATTGCATATATGAAATTACAAAATTTTAAAAAAAAATTGATATTGTTAGATGACATCACTTACCCCATAATTTGTTATCTTAACACGTAATTCAACTATCCTTTGGAAATCCTCAACAATTTCTGGCCCAGCAGTGACCAAATCCCGGAATTTCCTATTGGCCTTTCTTAGGGACAATTCTATTGTTTGCAAGGGGTCTCTAGAATCGAATATCTATTCATCGCTTATATATTTATCATTTTCAGTTGATGCGGTGATAGGAATGGGGACTTTTCCCCGATCAACACCTTTTCCATGCTCAGGGCCTTTGCCCTGATCACCACTTTAGCAGAATTTCAAGAAGAATGTTAGTACGTGCAAGAAATATTGAAAAACCATTATATGAAATAATGGAATATTGGCAAATATTATCAAATGAAACATTCACACATACAAATTAGCAAATATTTGGAAATGAAACATCGAGCAAAAATTAGCAAATGGAACATTTAGAAATAAAATAAAATTTCATCACAAATGAAACATTCACAAATTAAGTAATCCCTTTTTAAGTTTGGGTATAATGGGTTTTGTAAAATTCGGGGTAAAATTCATTGCAACTTGAAGTTCTTGGTATTCTATCTTGTGCACTACCTCTTGGGAGTTGTGCTAGGTTGGGGAGGTGGCTCTTTGATATATATTGGTCTATTTTGATGGTGATAAACTTGTAAACTCTTGAATTGATTCTTCTATAAGAAATGTTGTTGGGTTTTCTTCCAAGGTTGGTTTTCCTAGGATAAATTCTTGTGT
>SNQJ01S0034055.1:8726-20453 GCA_010110895.2 Picea sitchensis | reverse complement strand
CTAATTATAGTTGTAAAATCTAGATAGATTGGGTATGGGGAAATGAGAGTGATGTGAGAGGGGGGAAGGGGCCAAAAGAGCTTCCACCTTCACATGGTTGGTCCTGTTCAGTAGAGAATAATTTATTCTCGAAACAAAGAGAATCTCATTCAAGTATTCGTCTGTAGTCATTAATTTTGTAGAGGTTTTTACATATTTAATTACTATTCTGAAATATAATTAAATCATGTGATGAATCACAGGATGGAGAGGAGAAACATTGGAGGCACCCCATCACTCAAAGGTATGGATCTTGTTAAGGACTGGTTTAAGGTGATTTTTGGTTGATTTATGACTATCATGATATTTCGTAATGAATATGGAGATCAATGATTTATTTTCGGAAATTTGAATTTAAGATGACAAAGTTATGTTGACTCCACGATTGTTAAGGATGCATGGTGGTGGGAACAATGCCCAAGGTATGTCTCTCTAGTCAACACTGTTTCTAGCCTAAATCAATGTAGTACACACTGAATGCGGTGACCCTGAGGTTCATCATTCTCTTCATATTCTTCTTGCTCCTCCAAGGAGGTTCAAAACCTCCTAACCTAGCCTATAAGGCTACCCCTACGTAGCTCATCCTACCCTAAACCTAACCTACATCCTAAGCCTAGAAATCCTACACTCTTAGTGGCCTAACACAAGACATGTAGACCTAATATCTATAGCTCCCTAAATCTACTAAAGCTACTAACTTGGAACTCAATTTAGGACTAACATAACTATTACAAAGACAGTCCCACCACTTTAATGCTAGATATAGATTCACTCGGACATAGTCCACCATTCTTGGATGTTTTGGGGCGATTAATATATCATTTGATTTATTGCAATGTCTAGAACAACATACCATTGTAACTATGTTTCGTTGTCTCCAAAATTACTCTGTATTTTTCATCTGGGGAATTAACTGACTAAATCCAATAACTTGGATCATGTTCCTTCTAACTAGATTTAGATACTAAGTTCCATATAAGTATACCTTGCAATTGTTGTTGTCACCATGCTTGTGTGGGTTTGTTCTTTTGGTCACTTGTTTATTAAATATTTCCTTGAGCTAATGATATAGTTGAACCTGTGACAAGCACACAATTGTAATTATGTTCCTTATAGTTAAGTGCAACTTATAATCATTTATAATTAATAAGGAAATGATCTTTTTCTTAAATTTGGATTTGTGTCCTAGTTGATGCCATAATTTAGATTTATGTGTTGTGTGGTGATTAATTGTAGAAATCGGAAGAACTTCTTATCATTCAATTGAGTTCAGTAATGAGGTGTGTATTGGGAAGAACTTCCTCAGGACTGTCTACCATTTGACTGTTCTAAGCTATTTTTGCAGCCCCAACCTACCCAACGTTGACATATTTTCATACTAAATCACCCTAGGATATCTCCCCTTTCATGAGCTAGCAAATCTAGGTATTCATTGACTTGTTGAGGCCATTTACTTGACAATGGATTCATTCATTGGTGTTAATACACTCACTCACTTAAAATATTATATGGATGCACTTTAGTCAAACTTCTAAATCCCTTCATTGGTGTAAATCCTTTGATTGGTGTTATGGTAGCACCCAATGACCTTCATATACATTTGTTGGGTGGACACCATTGGCACAGTGTTGATCAAAATACCCAACAATAAAGAGCTATAAAATATGTAGGAAATGGCCATATCTACGATTACAACTTGTTAACTTTTCCACATTCCTTCCGTACAATGATAGCCTACCTAGGAGTAGAAACAATACTCCAAAGCACCCTTCAGTTAACATGAAAATTTTGGCAATGACTTGTGAATAAAGTTTAGTTAATTAGTAGATGCTTGTCTATGAGTTGCAATGGATTCTCATCGATGCATTGTGTTACATGTTTCTGGTTTGGTATGTTTTCATATTCACCCTGATATAATTTTAAAAAATTACAAGTATGCTTACTAAATTCTACTCTTATTATCTTGAAAGAAAAGCTTCAATAAACCAACATTTTATTCATGTTTTTGGTGCTTAGAAATCTTTTTAAATCACTCTCAAACTCAAATCCTTGTTTGTGAGGACTGAAATCAAATATCATTAAAATGTACTATATCTTAACTAATGTTGGAAGTTGGGCAGTCCAAAGAGTTAGAAATTTTGCACCTTATTCATGTTTTTGGTGCTTAGAAATATTTTAAAATTTCAGATCAGTTTTAATCAAGGGGAAGAAACAAATAGCATTAATATGTAAGTTTTGTGCTCCATGACGGATCCAATATTGTTATGGGTGTTGTTCACAACTATAGTTTTTCTTCTTTTTGCTATTTAAAGTATTTGTGAGTTTCTATTTGAATTGGTTGCAATTTTTTATATGTTTACCTTTCAGAATGTCCAATGGTGCTTATCTCTTCTTCTTTTGGAAAGACCCATGCTCAAAACACTAGAATTTGTCTAAAACCTTAGGCCTCAAAACCCTAGAATTTGTCTAAAACCTTAGGCCTCAATTGCAGATAGATGAATTGTTTTTGGCAAAAGCTAAGAAAAATTCATGTATTTAGAAGTGGAGGGGAGTATCAAGAATCTCTATATCGAGTGAGTGAAGGAGTATAATATTGGGGTTGTTTTGGGACCATTAGGACCTTTGTAGATGGAACCATGGTGGAAATTCCTAATGCATATGCACTATGTGATAACTCTCACTAACACATGCATGATGGAAAATATTAGTTGTGTGAGTTGTACTAGATTTTTTTTTTTGTGTATGTGCATTATTGACATGTGTGAAAAGAGAAGGATTAGGGTGCTCATCATTAAGATATGATAGAAAATCTATATATTTTCTATGTATATGTCATTTATAAAGGGACAAAATCTATGCAAACCAATATTTCGAGATCATGGAGGAGTTATTGGATGTATTGGTGTGCACACAAATAAGAGTGGTAATTCTATATTAGATCCATTGTGTTGACTATTCTAAATTTTCTTGCAAGGAGTGTAAATTTGCTAGGATTGACCATGATCTATTTCTCAATAAGTTGTAGATCAATTGTAGAACGATGGAACCTATAAATGGTATTACTTTGCAAGAATAAGATTTAGATTCTACTCATGCCTTGGTATACTCTATAGGACTTGATCAAATTTAGTTCCATTCCAATGGCTCTACAATAAAGATTAAAAAAATTCTTCAAAGATTTTGCCTCCCTAAGTGAACCAACACTAAAAGAGGTGGATATTGTCGACATAAAGGATATGGATTAAGGACAAGCAATCTATTAATTAAAACAACAAAGGATGAGAAGGGTAGGCACCCTTCAATCTAGTTCTTGAATGGACAGTTAAAGCCTGTGTAATTCAATATAAGCCTTAAATACAACCATCTTACTCTGCCATAAGAATTTTGGCTGACCAATCATAATTACAATTGTATTTTTTATGTCAATACAATACATGAATTCTTTTGCTACCGCAACAAAACTACTCTCATATTTGCAAGTTCACATAACTTTGAGGTTATTTCTTCCATTTGTCTCGGGCATTTTCCAAATTATATTTCTGTATTGTTTCCCTTCGGAATGATTTTGAAAGAATGTGTGTTCATCACCTCTAGATAGTCATACTTCTCTGCTTTTCTCTTCTGTATTTTTTCCCAAGTACATAATGAAAGTATGCTTCTATAGCAAACCTCCCATGTGCTTATTCTTGTGTGAATGGAATAAATTTGTTTTTTAAAAAGCCCCAACATTAGTTGCTCTAGCGACTAACATGTTCATCTCTCTAGTGACTAACATGTTCGTCGCTTGTATTTCCATTTGGTCACAAACTATACTAACATGTTTGTCTCTCTAGAGACTAACATGTTTGTCTCTTGTATTTCCATTTGGTTGTAAACTTTGTCCTTCGTTTGACCTTTTTAACTTCAAGTTGGGTCGCTCTAGTGACTAATCTTCGTCGTTCTATCGACTCAGCGTGGTTTATTGACTAAGTTTTCCAGGGTTGTCTTCGTCTCTCTTGTGACTAATATTATTCGTTCAACCGAATAACATTCGTTGCTAGCCGAACTTTTCCTTATTGTGAATAGGCTTCGTTTCCTGGTCGCTAGACCGATGAAGATCCATGTGTGGCCGCTAGACCGATGAATAGATTCTGATGGAAAAAAAAATCATCTTGGTCGCAACAACGACCCTCTTTGGATGAAACTTCATCGCAAAAATGTTCAAATTTAATAGTGCCTTTTCATGGAAGTGGTGGAAAAACTTCTTCTCGAGGAGGAAGTACAACCCCACCTAACCCCCCTCAAGGTTTAGGTACACAAAAAAATCACATCATGGCTAGAACTAATCCTCCACCACTACCCCAGATTCCATACTTGGCCTCCCTCAACATACTGGATCTGACTAAGCTCACCAATGATCCTATATTGCATGACCCCACATGGCTTGCAATGCCTACTAAACTGCCTTCAGACATCCTCAAGTTCAAAGGAAAGGCAGGAGACGATCTTGCCAACCATATCATGACCTTTCATTTATGGTGCTCTTCAAATAGCATCATGGAAGACTCTATCCAATTGAGGTTATTTCAACGCACACTCACTGGCCCATCAATCAAGTGGTATGTAGAAGAAAAATTTGGATCCCATGTAACCTTTGAATCCTTGGCCAAAGCATTTTTTACCTTCTTTCAACTACCCATTTTTCATGACAATAGTCTTGAAATACTCTCAGATTTTAAACAAACTTCTTCCATGCACATCGCCGACCACATTCATGAATGGCGTCGGTGACGTAGTCTCTACAAAGCTGAAGCCACCCCACAACAATGTCTCAATTGGTTCCTCAAATCACTTGTTTCCGTCCTTGCTAAATATGTGGCCTCCACCTTCCCCCAATCTGAAAAAGAAGCCATCATCAAAGCTCAACAATTCAAACTCATTTAATCACAGTCAGGATACTTATATGTGGTACTACCTGACACCTCGAGACCCGTACCCTTCAGCCAAGACAAACTTGGGATGTCTCACTTCGCAGATGGATTGATTGGTACCATGACCCACCAAAATCCACACCCCCAACAACCACCTATGTATGGAACACCTCAATATCCTCCAGTGTATGGAGGATCCCCTTATTATCCTCCTCCCCCCTATCAACAACCATACCCTATTCCACCACCCATAAGTGGACCCCTGCCGACCCCCATGACACGCCCGACTATTCAACCTAGTTCTGGAAACACCTCTACCTCTTCTTACTCCCTAGGAACTAGTGAAAGCACCATGCCTTCCTATGTACCTTATGGATCATTGCCACAATAGAATCCATACTTTTGTTTCCCTAGTCTTCCTTAGCCTATTTCTCTTCCACACGGCCAACCACATGTTGGGGTTAACTTTATTCAACCCTCTCCCATTCAGCACGTCCATCACTTCAAACAAATAAATATGACAAATCTGGCCCATTTGTCGAACAATTCCAAAAAGAAAGGAAAAAATTGAAACAATAATAATCTAGGACCAAGAGGGAACCAAAACCACCCCCAACAAAACCAACCTGCTGGGGGAAACCAAAATCAAGGTAAACAGAACCCCCAAGGGGGCAATAAAAACAAACGAGAAGGGAAGAACAACAACAATATTTGGACCAAATTCCCATATTCCCTTTGTGGTGATTATGGCCACTATACTCACCATTTCCCTCAAATCGTTGACTTCAAATAGATGAAAGAATCTAGAAATGGATCACATCCCCTAGTACTGCCTACCCCCCAGCAAGCCCCACAAAAATATGTGCAACAACCACACCCGGTTGTCCTACAAAACCCCATTCCTCACCAAGGAGTGATGAAAACCCAACAAGAGATGCATCCTGCCCCACCACATATGGGATAGTATCCACATCCCGACAATCCCGCGGATCACACTATCCTCCTTACTAGTGAAGAAGAAGTTCTTCTGCACACATAGACTTGTCAATATAGTGCACCTCTCGATTTCATTCCCACTACCACAGACACAACCCCAACCACAACTATACCACCTTTGATGATTCCTCGCCCTAATTCTAAACCCCCCTTCATATCCCTCACATCCCATTATGACGAAATGTCAACAACCCTTAGGCTAGGGTGGTGCACAATTATATCATGGTCGATGACTTGGCACAATCTCCTGATGCCATGTCAGTTTTAGAAGTCCTTCAGACCTGTCCTACACAAAGAAAGTCATTACTTTCCAACCTAGGGGTAGTCGACCCTATTGATACTTGCCTCATCACCTTTGATCTTGATAGTGGGGAACCCCATCTCCCCACTTTTGTCTCTTTCCAAATACCTGTCAAAATTCAGAACATCATCGTTCATCGCTGCATTATTGATGAAGGTGCATCCACATGCATCATGTCAAAAATCATATGGAAAAAATTGGGTTCCCCCGAGATCATAGAATCAACCATCACTTTGAGAGCCTATGATGGATGGCCATCCTCTCCTGAAGGGATCTTTCAAAATGTCCCCATCAAACTCGAGGGAAAAACTATCCTCATTGACATTGAAGTTATCGATGCCCTGCTGGATTACAACATCTTGTTTGGGCATAGCTACATGTATGCGATGAAGGTTGTGGCCTCTTTTGTATTTCATACCATGATGTTCCCCCACAATGGGAACCTAACCCTTCCTCCAACATTGATAATATCCTACCCTTTGTTCACACTAATCCCGAGGCTTACCCACTCATCGAAATGGTTGCTGACATTTTCAAAGAACCATCCTTGCTAGGGAGATATCATGGAGCACCCCCGCTCATACATCCCTCAACACAAGTACGTGCCATCTCATCCAACAGAACTACATCTGAAGATACTCTCTCTCTCCCACAGAGACTTGTATTATCCCTGACATCCCACTAGTTGCAATGCTTCTCCCTCAAGAAACCTAGGACAACTCTTCAGCTCTTCCTATTCCTGACCTCCCCCTCCCCCAGGGCTATATCCCAGTTTGGGAGACAATCCCCCAATCCATTACTCAAATCCCTTTCTTTTACCCCCCACCAGGCCTACAAGATTTCTAGGTAGCCGCAATGCTTACCCTTCATAATATGGTGTTGGAAATACCTGTATGGTATCTACATCCCCCTAAGATGGTTCCCCAACCATTCCTACCTCCCCAAACAGAAGGAATCCTAATGTAGATTCTAGTACTAACCCCCACCACACCACCACCACCCCCACTTGCCAACACCACCGCTACAACTAGGGGCAGATGGAAGAAGAAATATCTTGCCACTCCTCCTCCCCCATGAATTCAACCTCATTGTGCACTATGCAAGAAAGATGGACACCCCACTAATAAGTTCCCATCCCTCCCCAAGATATGCAATGTAATTCAACTACCTCAGGCAACGATTCCACTGATCTCTTCCTCTACATAACCCAATACTACCACTACTGCATCCCCTACTACAGATAGCAAAGGTCTGCGAACCAAATTCGCATGTGCCATCTTTTCAGAGTATGGCCATTACACCCACCATTTTCCAATGTTACCTCAATTTCGTTAGATGCTAATGACAGTCTGTCGGAGCTTCCAGCAAGACCCCCCTCCACCCACATCATCCCACACACAGGTCACTGACATCCACTATGTCACGACCTCTGTCAATGAATGTATGCAATGTCCTTGCACTCTATGTGAATCACTTGATCACTTCACATATCAGTGTCCCATGATCATTGAATATAGGCATCATCAAATGACCCTTATTCAAAGCCCTCCCATCCCCCCAACGCCAATGCCGACCATATTTCCTCCTACTCCCTCTCCATATATTGTTTATATCTTCTCCCCCAAGCCTAAGGGACTTCCCACTCCTTCGTGGCTCATAGATAGTCTGGAGGACGATTTTCCCCCAAATCCCCCTAATTCTCCCATTCATTTCCCCACGGAAATCTTATGCCCAACTTCCATTTTCAACCCACAATATCTCGATATTTGGTTTATGATGAGCGAACCCACACAACCCCATAGCATCATTTCCCCTCCTTCTTCAGCAGATAACCACGTGGTGATAGTCACCAACATTGTTCCCCCAGATCCACTATATTCTCGACAATTCCACTACGACAAAGACATCCTCGAGGAATTAACCAACCCCGATTGCCCATGGGATCTGCTCCATCAACGAGCGTTCTTTCTCTCACAAGACGCCTTTACGCTTCTTAGCCAGAACTCCATGTATGCAATCGAAACCAAATATTTTCTCCCCCCCGGGCACATAGATTGGTTCAATAAACTTATCCCTTCCCCTGACGCTTTTGAAGAAGGAAATGTGGCCAACATTCCCCCCACCGTCAAAATTGATATTTCCATCAAACCTGGCATCATAGAGGAAATCATCATTGATGTTGCATGCTCACCTGAAGAACTCAACACTTACAAATATCTCTTCCATGAATACTGGGACATTTTTTCCTAGTCATACACAAAGATGCCTAGCCCCTAACCCTCTATTATCGAACATAGTATAGACACATGGCCTGATATTACCCCTGTACAACAAAAGAAACGTCCATTACACCCATCCAAAGAAGCAACCATCAAAGCTGAAATTAGCAAATTACACATTGCAGGATTCATATACCCTATCGCATATACGTCATGGGTCTCCAAACCTATCTCGGTAAACAAAAAATAGGGCACTATTCATGTTTATACAGATTTTCACGACCTCAATCATGCTTGTCCCAAAGACAATTTTCCAACACCCTTCATTGACCAAATTATCAATGATTGTGTCGACCACGAGGCTTTGTCCTTCATGGATGGCTTCTCTGGCTACAACCAAATTCAGTTCCACCCAGTCGATCAATACAAACCGCATTCACTACCCCTTGGGGCACCTTTGCATATCGTGTCATGCCTTTCAGCCTCAAGAACATGGGAGCCACTTTCCAACGTGCCATGACATACATTTTTCATGATCTATCTCAAATCATTCTCGCCTACTTGGACGATCTCACCACTCGATCCAAAAAACACACTCAACACCTGGATGACTTACGCATTGTATTTCATAGGTGTTGTCAATACAATATTCGATTGAATCCCCTCAAGTGTGTATTTTGCGTCACTACTGGATGCCTCCTTGGGGTTATCGTCTCCCAACACGACATCATAGTCGACCCCCTCAAGGTCCAAGCCATCACAGAAATTCCCCCATTGCAGAATTTACGCCAACTGTAGAGCCTGCAAGGCAAAGATAACTTTTTACGCCGCTTTGTCCCCGATTATGCCACTCGGTCACATGGTTTCCTTCACCTCTTACATCATGATATCCCATTCCAATGGGACGAACATGCATAAAACTCTTTCAATGATCTCAAAGAGGCCCTCTCGTGCCCCATTGATTAGTCAACCCAACTATAACCGCGACTATATCCTCTACTTATCATCTTCATTTGCCTCCGTAGCAGGAGTTCTCATCTGATTAGGGGATGACGACCGGGAGCATGTCATTTATTATGTTAGTAAAAACCTTTCAGGACCACCCTTAAAATACAATCACAAAGAGAAACTCGCCCTTGCGATTTTCCTCGCAGTCCAGAAATTGTGCCATTACATCTTGCTTTGAACTACCAAAGTCGTCGTAGATTCCAACCCAATGCACTACTTGCTCAGTCACTGACAAATTAATGGAAAATTTGCCTGATGGATAGTCATCCTTCAGGAGTACGACCTTGAATTTTCCACACTCAAGAGAAAGAAATCCCTCATACTTGCCAAACTCATTATGAAATTTCCTTCCGATACTACCAGTACCCCCGTCAATACTGACTTCCCCGATGAACATCTCCTCGGATGATCCTTGGTACAACGATCTCCTCATCTACCTCCGAACACAGAAGTTTGAAAACCACATCTCTAGAGACGATTGTCAAAGTATTCGGCACCAGACCCCCCGATATGTCCTTATCGGGGATATCGTATATTGGCGGGGGGTCGACACCATAATTCGTCAATGTTTAACCATTGACGAAGCCAATAGAGTCTTGAACACCTGCCATAGCAACACATGCTGTGGTCACCTCTCCACGATGTCTACTGCCCAGAAAATCATTCGAGTAGGCTATTTTTGGCCCTCATTATTCAACAATTACATCCATGTTGTAAAGCGATGTGAAAAATTTCATCTTTATGCCCACAAAGCACGAGAACCACCCGCTCTTCTACACCCATTCATCACTGTCGACCCCTTTTGAAAATGGGGCATAGACTTCATGACTTGCAACCCTCTGTCTAGCAATGGACACAAATACATTGATGTTGCAGTCGATTACTTCACCAAGTGGGTTGAAGCTATGCCTACCTTCAACAACACCGCTGACACTGCAACATGTTTTTTCTTTAACCATGTTATCTCCCTCTTTGGATTCCCCCTACAGTTAGTCTCCGATCATAGGAAACACTTCAAGAATGATATTTTCATCGAACTCTCCTCTAGGTTAGGCTTCTCCCATGAGTTCTCCTCCCCATAATACCCTTAGTCCAATGGATAGGTAGAAGAGGTCAACAAGGTCTTCAAGACCATGTTGGAGCACACGATAAACAAACATAAGACCAATTGGCACCTTATGTTGTTTTCTGCACTGTGGGCTTATCGCACGGCAGTTAAAACTGCCACTGGTTTCACACCATTCCATCTAGTCCATGGGGTCGATGCCACTCTCCCCATCGAATGCAAAATCCCCACATTACGCACCACTATTGAGTTATTACCCGATAATGCTATGATGGAATAGTGTTTGTTGAACTTAGAGCCATTGGATGAAGACCACCAGTCTTCATTATAGCACAATGAGGTAGCCAAAAACTGATCGAAGGCCACCTTTTATCACCATGTCAACCTTCAATCATTCAGTGAAGGCGGCCTTGTCCTTGCTTACAATATCGCTCACGATACCCTCGGCCATGGAAATTTCAAGTCACTATGGCATGGAACTTACATCATCCAACATTGCCTCACTAAAGGCGCATACTTCTAGCCTGTCCTGATGGCCACCCTCTCAAAGAACCTATCAACGGGTTGTACTTAAAGAAATTTTATGCCTAAGCTTAGCCATTCTACACTAGGATTTTTCCTTTTCGTGCGCTTTTTGTAGAGTTTTTAGTCTTCCTTTTTCATGCCTTGCGTTTAATCCACCATTTTTGTTATTGAAAAATTCCTCCGCCATTGGCCTACAACATCGGTTACACCGACGGAGCTAGCCGATGGACATAGAATCTCACTTCGACCACTTGGGCCCTCTATTCTCCCGCACATGAACTGCTCCACTCCAGTGGAAAATGTTTGGACTCAACAACCAACAACCAAGATGAATACACAACCATCATTGGCCTCCTCACAGAAGCCAATAACCTCCACATTCATTATCTAAGCATCTTAATCGATTCCCAACTCGTCGTCCTCCAGTTCAATAATGTGTACCATGTCCATGATCCTTGCCTCTTTCGCAAATACCTGCAAGTTAGAATTTTATCCTGACAGTTTGATTCAATTACATTTACACATATTCCAAGACAATTTAATCACATAGCAGATAATATGGCTAACCTAGTGTTAGATTGGAATTTATCACATTAAGATCCCATCACACATACATACAAAGTTTGTCACAACATATAGATTAGACATCATCAAAAGAAATAA
>SNQJ01S0034054.1:70286-94309 GCA_010110895.2 Picea sitchensis | reverse complement strand
AATCTTATTCTTAATCCCCTCACATCCCCCAACATCATCTGCATCATCCACATGCAATTTGGGCATAAAAAAAATGTCCTCCGTCTACGTTGTTTCTTTCACACCATAATCTTTTGATCCAGATCATCAGTGGCCAAGTTTCTGTCAGCGGAACACTGGCACAAGTCGCCCAAAATGCGGAGGATTCTGCGGACGCTCTTGGATTTCGAAGTCGACTTGGGAAGAGTTGAATCGGCCTTAAACGCAAGGTAAGCGATCTCTCAACGAGAGAGGGGAAGAGTGGAGTTTATGCATGGTAATAAGGATATGGAGATGCCCCAATTCTACCTCGTCTTATGCTGAAAGCGCAGAGATTCGCTGACCGATTTCTAAGGCGGTGGAATAGCAAACAAAATGCAGGGCATTGTCTAGCATCAGATCTGCATATTTTATAGGGATCTCGAAATGCTGGACCCGACCATACAAAGCTATGACCCTCACTACATTTTATGGAACTTTTCACTTTGTAGGAAGTGCAAATGAAGTGCAAGAAACGTAATTTCCCATAATCCAAACTGTATTTCCTATACTATCCCCTTTCTCCGATGCAAAGCATAAAGATTGGCAAACAATAAATAGGCATGGCCTTCCAGTATAGCTAAGAGAGTATGAGGCAGCTCCTCAAAAATAGTGCAGTGATTCATGGCTGAGGTAGCCAGAGCCTATCCACCATGCACGACTCTGCCTTCCTCAACACGACCAAAATTCTCACCACAAAATCCACACAAAAGCCACGCCCAACACTAGGAGGCTCAAGAAGAAGAATCGGATAATTAGAGATGTAAAACCGCCAGCATTCCCATCGGGACTCTCCTCATAATACATCTCTCCCGTTCGCCTGCATACATTAATAGGATTGCATGTTTATGTTTTCTTATGGATTTCTATCATTTTTTACTACAAACCTGTAGGTTTTTGTTGTCAAATAATTCCAGGTTCAAGACCAAATAACATAGTTTGCATTAAACATCACTATTCAATCGTAAACGTTTATAAACTTCAAGATAATCGTCAAGATGTTCTTCCTAACCAGGGTCGGAATCATTAGCCTCAAGCTAGAAGAGAAAATGGAAGCAGCGGAGAGAAGGGAGAGAAGATGCAGCAATGGATATGGAGGAAAAGATGAACTTAAGGAGCAAACAAACCAGCGGGTTTTACAAAATTTAAATTTCAAATTTCACTAGGCAATCATGACATGGACATCCCATCCTCGTATCCCAATCTTACGAACGACCGAAAAACGCCATGGACAATGGTCGGATTCAATATCCATCTTGCATGGATGGAAGGATACATTGTTATGGCTATGGGGTACTATGCATCAGCCCACTAATGATTGGGTTGCTGCGTGGTGGATAGCATCAGTGGTCGAAAGTGCCCAGCTAGACATGACCTTTCTTCACGTGGCCTCCTCTAATATCTGCACCGTATCGATCCGAGTTCTTCTTTTTCCTTACCCCTATATAATGTACATTTTGGGGAACATTTCCAATTGTTGATATTATGGTAGTTGCAGGAGGTATTTACCTCCACGTGTAACCCTGACAAGAATAGAATATTCTGGGAAGCAAGAAGTAATCCTAAAGCATTGAACATAACCCCAGAAGAGAAGTCAACTCAAGGAAATAATTAATATTAAGTATTTAGTCTCCAGAATGAGAAGTTGGCCCAGACAACTCACGAAACATTATAAATACAAGTAGTCAGACCTCATTTCATACACATTGCTCAGAATTTCAGCTGGGAAGAAGTGAACATTGCAGGCACTGGGCTAGTGTGCAAGTCTAGGAGCAGCTGCAGCCGACAGCTGTCGCAATCTAGTTTTCTGGTTTAGGCTCAGACTTTCTGCTGGTTATGGTTGGAATTTATGATCAGTCTTGCTTACCTTTATGCATTAGCCATGGTTGGCTATTGGTCTGCTTCCGTAATCATTCTCTGTCAAGTTTAAGGTGCTCACGGGTTGCTTCGACCTATGGTTGGGTTACAATATTGCTATATTGTCTATGGTTAAACGAGCACATCCATTACCTTCTAACAGGATATGGGCCCACACTATCTTGAGAGAGTCTAACCGTTGGAAGATAGATTGGGAGGATTTGCTCAGTTACAGTTGTAGTTGCAACCAGTTTTTGTTGCAACAACGTAATCCTAACCCTCTTGTTGATGCACCTTAAGTGAAGAGATTGACCTGATTTCTGGATAGCCTAGTGCACCCCAGCCTAGCACATCTCCTGGTATTCTCAACAAGCTAAGATGTCAATTTTGTGTTTTTTGTCAAAATCAAGTGTTGACCAAGTCAAAAAAATTATGACTTACTCTATGAAGTCAGAAAACAAGTTAGAAGGGGCTTCTAACTTCATAGCATGAAAGACAAGGATTGAACTCTTCTTTGCCAAGAATAAAGTGTTGGATATTGTGAAAGGAAAGATCGTGGAACCACAGTTCAAAGAAGGGAAAGAGAAGGAACCTCATAATGTTGCAGTTTTGGAGAAGTTCAAAGATAGTGACATCAATGCCATGAGTATTATAGTGGACTCTATAAAATACGAATTTATACCCTACATCTCCCATCTTGACTCATCTAAGAAGATGTACGATGCCCTAACAAACCTCTTCTTAGTCAGAAACATTGGACAAGTAATGAGTCTGAAGAATGACCTCTGTGACATGAAAATGAATGATGATGACAGCATAACATCATACTTTGTGAGAATCTCTCGGTTATGATATCAATTATAAGCTATTGAAGAGATCATTTCAAAGAAAGAATTGGTAAATATAGTACTCAATGGTCTTCCCAAGAGATGGGATGCATTTTCTGCAAGCATGAACACAAGGAAGGAGTATCCTACATTTGAAGAAATTTGGACTTGTTGTGCACAAGAAGAATCAAGGATTAGTGCAAAAGAGAAACTCCAAAAGGAATATGATGATCAACCCTTCACAACAAGTTTCAAGAATTTCAGGAATAGAAAGAAGTTTGGCTCCAGGAAGAAACCAAATGAAGAGAAAGATATGTCAAAAATACAATGCTTCAACTGTCGAAAATATGCTCACTAAAAGAATCATTGTCCCGAGTTAAAGAAAAGGAAGCAAACACGCAAAGTATCAGTTGTCGAAGAAAGGAAACCCTCAAAGAAGACCAAGCAGGATAAAACAAACTTTTTATTCTAAAACAAGGTAACAATATTCTTCATAGATCTTGTACATACCATGTTTACATAGTTTATGTACATATCTTGCATATCTATTTCCTAGAAGATAATATGTTCAAAGAGAAACAATACCTATGGAAGAATAACACGATAAGGATTTCTATCACGATGACTACAAGTCAAGCAATACACATGAAAATATGAAGTGGATCAACAACCATTGGTAACAATTCATGTGGAAGATATTAATATAAGTAACAACTGCAAGATAAGATGAAATCATAATCAAACTTGAAGAAACCTGGAAGAAGTAAAAACATCAATCCGTAAGCATTCAAGAGGAAATTAGAAAGAGACCTATGACACTTTGCAGAAGCAAATAAAAATGCAGACGGAAGCGTGGACTCTCTTAGATGGAGGGAGCCAATTATATAATTCCAAAATAAGAAGATGCATTCATGCATGAAGCAAGGATTAGGAGGGAGCTAATCCTAGATAATATGATCGATTGAATATTATGTAGTATCTATCCATTTTCCCATCAATGGTAGCCACCATGAAAAGAAGCACGTGTTCAGTTCGACTTTAGAAGAAGTCTTCTTCAAAAATAAGCCTTAAAGTATCCCTGGTTGTCCATCCACATCCATGATCCTATGATGAAAGGAAGAAGTTGTAATCTTCAGGGAATGGAATCTATAGAAAACTCCATGTACCCAAGAGCTAAAAAGAAACATGAGGAAGAACATGAAGATTCCAAGAAAGAAAGAAAAGACAAAAAAGCTAGTCATTTTATCAAGAATCACAAGACTACCATCTTGGTTTGAACCCACTAGATGAAATCAAGAAGAAGAAACAAAAGTTGTGATGAATTATAGTGTATGAAAGACTTATGGATAGAAGCACTACGAGATTTAGAACTAGAGGTTCTCCCAGATGGAGGGATAAGACTATGATGATTTCTTGTTTCAGTAAACCATACATACCTCTACATGAGCCATTATATCTTCTGCAATATCCATGGGTTGGATTTTACCTCAGATGAATGTAAGGAATGTTCTCCTCAACGGAGTAATTGAACAAGAAGTGTATGTAGAGAAACCTCAAGGTTTTGAGCTGTACCAAAAAGAGACTCTTCTATGCATATGGAAGAATATCTTGTACGGATTCAAACAACTTGGTGCAAAGCCTCCAATGCACAATAGAAGCGTGGTGAAAAATTTCTATAACAGAGATATTGTATTATAATGGTTACTCAGAAGTCCACGATGATGGTTTGATAATCCATGACAAACTCTCATGATGCCAGAAGAAGTACCACTTGGATATGTTCCAGTTTGAGCCCTGCCATGATGTTATGAGCTAGCAGGAAACAAAAGAGTTGAATCCAACTATGATATGCTATAATGATCAGAGCTATATGAAGCCTTCAGAAAAAACCAATTTTGCAGAAAGACTGAAGTACATTTAAATCGATCATTACATTCTTCGTGATGAAGATTAGAAAATAAAGGTGATTATCCAATATCTATCTCCACAGATGAGTAGACAACATACATTTTGGTAAAGCCTATGTCCAATATGAAAGAGTTTGCATACTCAAGAAACAAGTTGAAGCTTGTGGAGATGACTTCCTTATTAAAAGGGAAGAGATGACTCATAGTTTGGGAGGGAGCATTGATGTGCTATTGATTAATGGATAGTCATTTTTCAAGTTTGAAAAATGGTCCAGGATGAGCAGTTCCTTTCTAGTTCGGAAAGAGGTTTGAAATTTATGACGGACATGCATTTTCCAATTCGAAAAATGGTCTAGATCAAATGGTCATTTTCATAATGAAAATGGTTGGATGGATTGTTTATGTACCATAGACAATGATTCCCCTTGTGGCTAGTGTGGGGGAATGTTCTAGGATAGTCTCTCTTCTTGGCAGTCACTCTCAGTAGGGGTCAAGAAGACTGGTCCACCTCATCGGACAATTATTCTTTCGAAATTCATAGTTGTGAGCAGTTTCGAAGAATGGTTCATTTTGGAGGTTGGTGCAGGACAGTCATTTCCTTCGGAAACGGTCCAGACAGTCATTCCCTAGGGAAGATTCATTCTCTCCAGGTTGCACTTTGTTTAGTGCGGGAGGAACGACCCAGATAAGTGATTGGTCCAGGTTCGAAAATCAAGGATATGCATTCTCTAGGGAATACTCATTCTCTCTAGGTTGCACTTTGTTTAGTGTTGGAGGAATGGCCCAGATAGGTGAATGGTCCAGGCTCAAAAATCAAGACAATTATTCTTCTATGCTTGAGAAGAATGGTCCAGATATCACAGATGTGAGTTGAAGAATGGCCTAGATGATTCAGTTTATATCATGACATTATTTTTTCTGTGCAGGTTGATATCATATGATATGATTTCTATGGAGACTATGTCTCTCGAAAGTAGATATATGCTACTGTGGTGGATGTGTTCCACTGGTTGTGACTATGAGTCGCTGATTAAGTAGTTGTGTGATAATTGGTGTGGTAGTGTACCATTGGATTGTAGTTGTGTACTACTATGGATAGACACAGTTGTGTTCTATTGAATGAAATTGTTCTAATTTTCCTTGAAGACTATCATTAGTGTTGAAAATAATTATCAGCTAGATGGATGGTCAGTGTATTGATGGAAAAACATTCTCCAGACAAAAAACGGTCTAGGACATTTATTCTTCTACAACATATGCCTGGATTAGAAGAATGGCGCTTGTATAACTCTTTGGAGTGAGTGAATTATTCAACATCATGTCTGATTACTCATATGGAGTATGGTTTCGAGAGATGATGCAATTGATGTTGTTAGATGACATTGATAGTGATGATGATGCTTGTGATCTAATCCTGAGATATTCTTTATGACTATGATGATGCTACCGGTTGAATGGTGTGTTTGTTCTCAATACCATTTCCTTCAATACCTCTCTAGCTAGGACGAAGTTTTTATATTATGGTAGTTGCGAGAGGTATTTACCTCCACGTGTAACCCTGACAAGAATATAATATTCTCGGAAGCAAGAAGTAACCCTAAAGCATTGAACATAACCCTAGAAGACAAGTCGTCTAAAAAAAATAATTAATATTAAGTATTTAGTCTCCATAATGAGAAGTCTGCCCAGACAGATCAGGAAACAGTATAAATACAAGTAACCAAAGCTCATTTCATACACACTTCTCAGAATTCCAGCTGAGAAGAAGTGCGCACTGCAGGCACTGGGATAGTGTGCAAGTCTGGGGAGCAGTTGCTGCCGACAACTGCCGCAATCTGGTTTCCTGGTTTAGGCTCATACTTTCTGTTGGTTATGGTTGGACTTTTTGATCAATATTGGTTACCTTTATGCATTAGTCRTGGTTGACTATTGTTTTACTTCCGGAATTATTCTCTGTCAAGGTTAAGGTGCTYGGGCGTKTCTTCGACCTATGGTTGGGTGACAATATTGCTATATTGTCTATGGTTAAAATAGAACATCCATTACTTTCTAACACCAATGGGGACGCTCTCGCGATTATCATCTCTCGAGGCCATGAAGAGSCTTCTTCTCACAAACTGATGAATATGGAAGTCTGAAGGCAAGTTAAAGGAGGACAAAGGCAAGTCCCTTCCATTTATAATAAAAGAGAGAGGAGACATAAGTCCCTTCAATGTATAATAAAATAGAAATAAGAATGGGGAGGGAAAAAAAATGCTATCTGACAGCGGGACTAAAATTACTGACGGCTAATGGACCAAAGGAAATTGAAATTGACTACATGCTCTTTCATCATAGTATTTTTAGTTCGTTGGGCCCTGTTTTTGAGTGGTTGTTCGGACTGAGACACATCATTAAATGAATTGGGATGGTTAGTGAAGAAACCTCCAAATTAATGTCACCTATAAAATTAAAACGTATTTTAACCTGTAAAATTAAGACAATATTTAAACTACAACAAAAATAATAAATTAATAAATTAATGTAAATTTTACATTAAATCAATTATAATTTAAGTAAATTATGATTTAGTGATGATTTTAATGGAAAATGTATTTATAAACATATGATAACAAGAAACTAAATACGAAATTTTCATTATGAATTAATGAAATTGATCTAATCGACGCTCTGCAATTAGGGTTTAGCGCATCCCTGAAGCTCTGCCCTGCGAAGCTACATTCCTCGCCCCACTGGGGCTCATGAATCGATCGGAGGGGGAACCGCCGAGCACCACGTACATCAGGATTACTGCGAATGGCAGTCCTACCGAAGGCCCGAAGCGGCCGTCTTTTGAGCCACCTCCAAATCTACGCGCGGAGCTCCTGGAGGAGGGATCATGAAAAGACTGGGAAATGGACATAGATCCAGGGAAGGAGGCGGCCCAAAGCCGTGCGACAACACCATGGGTACCGGGTAAGTGTATCCCACAAGCCCCACAAGCCCCAAAATATGTCATCATCTCACCACGAATAGAAGAACAGAAGCAATACATGAGAGACTATGCCCTGGTGGGAAAGTTCCTAGGGTTATGGCCCTCGGAGCGTGAATTAATCAAATGGATACAACACTGGTGGAAGATGAAAGGAAATTATGAACTACAACTGGGATCCAAGGGCTTCTTCACCATTATTTTCCATAATCTAGAGGATCACAATCGCATCTTTTATGGCGGGCCGTATTTCTACAATTCAGCCGAACTTTTCTTAAGGTTTTGGACCGAGAAGTTCAGCCCTGAGAAGGAAGAATTTACCCATGCACCGGTCTGGCTCAGATTATACTCCCTGCCCCAGGAGTTCTGGTTGGAAGAAGTCTTTGCCGGCATTGGGAACACTATAGGCATTTATGTCAAATCTTCAGAGGCCACTAAGCAACGACGCTATACCTCTTATGCAAGAATCTGTGTGTATCTGAACATCGCCAAGCCGCTCCCGGGGTCCATCATGCTGGAGTATCATGACGAGGATTGGTCTCAAACCATTGACTACGATCATATCCCATTCCGATGCAGGAAGTTCCATGAGCACGGCCACCTCTTCAGATAATGCCCACTCAACACGATTCAAAAACAAGGGAACCCAGAAGGCGGCAAAGACAAGGACGGCTTCATACAACCAGTGGGGAAAAGGCGTCAAGGAGGAAGGAAACCACCGGCTCAGGTAAGAAAATATCCCTCAACTAGTAATAAGTTTGGCGTTCTGCAAGACCAAATAGAAAACCCCACAGATCCAGCAAACCCCAATGCACCTGCTCAGGGCAGTGTACCTCAAACTATCAGCCAAGGAATAGAACGACAGAGCTAGCGAAAGGAGCCGGACCAAGCCCTCCCTGACACGGTTCCTGATTTGCAAGAGACGGAAGACGGGGAGGCAGACATGGAACTAGAAGAACAAGACCTTGCTGGGGTGGATCTGGAGCACCTCGAACATGCCTATAGGCAGCAAAAACTCTATACCATACCCAGAGATCAACTCCGAAAGGTCCACAAAGTCTTCCTCAAATCCTCAGCGGGGTCCTCAGCTCGAGCCAGCAAAGGCTT
Source organism: Picea sitchensis (assembly GCA_010110895.2). NCBI lineage: Eukaryota > Viridiplantae > Streptophyta > Pinopsida > Pinales > Pinaceae > Picea > Picea sitchensis. Next base: position 85,583 of record SNQJ01S0034054.1, on the reverse strand, counting down.
AGGAATCCAGGGCAGTCAATCTAAAAACCCCGCCAAGACCCAGAAGGACGAAAATAAAAGAGGCCGCAAATCCACCAACAAACTCATACAAGAAATAGGGAACTTTATGGTAAACTCAGGTCAAATTAACCTGATCTCGGACAGCTTCCCTCCTCTCCCCACTCCCCCGTCATCATGAAGATCATTTCTTGGAACATCAGAGGCCTTAATGGGCGTAGCAAACAAAAATTTCTACGGGATCTGATAATAGCAGAAAAACTGGAAATCTTACTCCTACAGGAAACGAAATGTACCTCAGAATACGTTGACAAGATTCCACCCTACTGCTGGAAGCAAGGAACGATAGTTGCTACAGACGCCGCAGGAACAATGGGAGGTTTGGCTGTACTATGGAACACCAATGCAGTAATACTAGAAAATTTCATCACCACCAAATGGTCCATCACAACTGATTACAGGCTTATAGGATCAAATAAGTCAGGACATCTAACCAATGTCTATGGCCCAGCAGGCCCAAGGGATAAGCAGGCCTTCCTTCAAAGCCTGCGCTATGTTGCTGTCCTATCACAAAACAAAGGCTGGATAATTGGTGGAGACTTCAACATCATCCACATCTTGGCGGAAAAGAGAGGAGGCTCAAGACGTATGGACAAGGACTCCGGTGACTTCAGTGCGCTCATAGATGAGCTTCGCTTAATTGATTTGGACACCAATAATGGCATGCACACTTGAACAAATAGGAGAATAGGTATACACCAAATTGCCTGTAAGTTGGACAGATTCCTAATATAGGAATCTCTTATGATGGAAGGCACTGCAGTGGAAGCGGACATCCTTAACTTCTCTGGATCAGATCACTGGCCCTTGCAATTTAGAATGGACATCCCAGTTGCTCCCGGTAAGAAACCTTTTCGATTTGAGAAATTCTGGCTAGACCACCCAGATTTCCAAGGAAACATTCAGGCCTGGTGGAGGGAGGCAGAGGTTCCCGATGGCTCCAAAATGTACAAATTTCAGCAAAAGTTAAAAAATATCAAACAAACTCTCAAGCTTTGGAACCAAAATACGTTTGGCAACATTTTTTATGCCCAAAAACAGCTCTAGGGGCAATTGGAAGAGACTCAACATCATATCAGAATGCAGGGATTCACAAGCCAGTTGAAGGCCCAGGAAACAAATTTAATTCAGCAGCTTGAATTCAGAAGAAAGCAAGAAGAAATACTTTGGAAACAGAAGTCGCGAGTGCAATGGCTAAAGGAAGGGGAGCGCAACACCAAATTCTTTCACAGGACTGTCACCCAAAGACGACACTCCAACAAGATCACACATGTTATCTCAGACAACGGGGATTTGATTTACTCACATAGGGATATGGAAAAAACCATGATAATCCACTTTCAAAACCTTCTCACAGAACCTCGAGCAGACAGACATGAAGCAATCGCAAAAGTCACTCGGCATGTGCCTTCCCTCGTCACTCCGGAGCAAAATGCCTCCCTTCTCCGGACAATAACAATAGAGGAAGTAGACCAGTCACTCCAGGAGACCCCTAAGGATAAGGCCCCAGGCCCAGACGGATTCACAAGCGACTTCTTCCACCATTGCTGGCCACTGATCAGAACAGAAGTTTGGGAAATTATAGAAGACTCCCGAGCAACCGGACAGGTCCTTCAGGCTCTCAATGCCACCTTCATAACCTTAATTCCCAAAGAGGGGTAGGCACACCACCCCAAGCAGTTCAGGCCGATAGTGTTGTGCAATGTCATTTACAAGCTTGTGACAAAAGTGATAGCCAGAGGCTCAAGCCCGTCTTACCCTCAATAATATCCCTAGAGCAATCGGGCTATGTTGTGGGTAGACAAATCTTAGACAGCGTAATCCTCACCCATGAGGTGATCCACTCTCTACAGAAGACCAAGGCCCCAGGTATGCTTCTCAAATTAGACCTCTCTAAATCTTTTGACAAGATTAACTGGGAATACATGCGAGCAATGCTCCTAGCTTTTGGCTTTAATCAGTGTCGGGTAACCTGGATTATGAATCTAACCTTTTCGACCTTCTTCTCTCTTCTCATCAATGGTGTCCCTTCAAAGCCCTTCTCCCCCTCCAGAGGAATCAGGCAAGGAGATCCTCTTTCCCCCTTTTTGTTCATTATTATGGTCGAGGGCCTTAGTAGATCCATCCATGCAGCGATTGAGAGAAAACTTCTAACAGGTCTTCCCCTACAAGGTATTTCCCCTCCTATCTCGCATAGCCAGTTTGTTGACGACACCCTACTGATGGGTAGCCCCACGGTTAGGGAAGCCAGCTCCCTTTCGGACATCCTTCAAACCTTTTCGGACGCCTCGGGGATGGATTGCAACAAGGATAAGTCCTAAATCGTCTTATTTAACACTCCCATTCCGGTCCAGCGCCATGTCTCTGGCCTCCTCGGCTTTAACAGAAGCTCCCTTCCATCCAAATACCTCGGCATCCCCCACATCAACAACGCGCTTCGAAACTCCTCTTGGGATCATCTTCTCTCCTCCTTCTCCAAAAGAATCTCCTCTTGGACCTTTCGAGCTCTAAACCTGCCCAGTTGCCTCATTCTGATCCAAGCCGTCCTCCAGGCCCTCCCGATCTATTCCTTCTCTGCTTTAGCTTCTCCAAGGTTTGTTCTCGCCACTATTAAAAACCTGCAAAGAAACTTCATATGGCAAGGCTTTAACACATGAAAGAAAATAGCTTTGGTTAGTTGGGACAAACTTTGTCGACCCAAAGAGAAAGGCGGCTTGGGTTTGAGGGACCCCTTCGTCAGGAACAAGGTGTTAAGCACCAAAATTTGGTGGCGTTGGCTAAAAATCCCGAAGGACCTCTGGGCCCGACTTTGGAGGAAGAAATATGCTCCAAATGTCACAGAAAAGAACCTCATATGCTGGAATGAGGATAACCCGGGCTCATTAATATGGACAGCAGCTACGCAGAATCGACAACTCGTAACTGAGCACGCCTTCTGGGAAATCGGGAATGGGAAAACGACCCTCTTTTGGCACGACTCCTGGCAACAATGGCCGGTTCTGAGCAAGGAGGAATGGGCCCATGACATCTGTGCTCAAACCACATGGGCCGGCCTGACAAAGGTAGAGGACTATTGGCAGGATGACCCCCGGGAAGACATGTGGCACAAGTGGCACCTGGACAGGAAAAGCATCGATCTGGAGCCAGGCGAGGATCTAGCTCCTTGGCACGAAGAGATGACGAAATGGAAAATTCCCAAATTAGTAGGAGAGGACATCCTAAGGTGGGGACATAAAATGATAGGAACCTTCAGCACTCAGGAAGCTTACCAACTCAAAGTACAAGCAGGCCCTGTCTCTGATACGAAGGTATCGCGCAAGCTCTGGAACCTTAAGCAATGGCCAAAAATCACCCTTTTCCTCTAGTTGGTCACTCACTCCAGCATCCTAACCTGGGATAACCTTTCAAAAAGGGGATTCATAGGCCCCTCCATATGCTTACTCTGTGGAGAGGTAGAGGAAACAATGAACCATCTCCTCAACTCCTTCATTTATACTGGCCAAATCTGGGATCAAGCGTCTCTTATTATGCGCACCTCAGACCGCAACAAAGATAGCATTCTGGCGACCATTACTAATAGGAGGGACCAAGCCTTCTGCTCCCCACTTATCTATCAAGTTTGGCAACTCCTACCAGGATTTATTCTTTTGCAAACCTGGAAAGAAAGGAATAGAAGGACTTTCAGAGGTCTGTCCCTCCCTTGGCAACACTGCTGGCATCAATGCTATAGTAACATATTGGAGACTCTCCATCTTCAGCAACGATCCATTGAGAATGATAGCAATACTCCAGACGAACTCCCCTTAATTCGGTTCTGGAATCCTTCCCCTCCCCTGCAGGTTCGACCTTCTCCCGTCCGACCCCCTACCCCCAGCAGTCCATCCTTCTGGTCCCCCCCCCAGAAGGCTTCCTCAAGCTTAACTTTGATGGAGCCTCTAAGGGAAATCCAGGACCTGCAGGCTATGGAACGGTCCTTCGCGACACCCTTGGGCACATCCTCCTCATTAGTGCGGGTCCCATTGGCCACTCCACGAACAATGTAGCAGAACTGAGGGGTCTCACCAGGGGACTGCAAATCGCCATTCAAAACAAATTCACCAAGCTAGTCATTGAGGGCGATTCTCTAATTATCATCAACATGTTGAGGAAAATTATAAACGGAGCCAATCTGGAAAAACTCTCGCCGAGCTGGAGACTCTTGCATGGGCTGCAGACCATCGCTGATTCACTACATCCAGGGCTAACCATCCTCCCAACCCACGTCAGAAGGAGAGCGAATCAAGTAGCGGACAGTCTGGCAAATATAGGCATCAACTGGAGCGACTCGGAACTCCTCTGTAATTCAGCCTTGGAACCTGATCATCCCATTCTTCAGCAATGCATCCGCCAAGCTAGAGCAATGGATGCTCCCCCGGATGGGGTGTTATGCGAGCCCACCTGGAGAGCAATAGGAGTGGGCACATGCCAACGGGGCACAGAGACATGTGACGGGCTCGTGCCGCCGTCAGCCACTCCCCCGCAGCATTAAAACGCCCTTATGGGGATGGGAAAGCACGTAAATGCTCCCACTCGGCCCCTGCCCGATATTATGGCATTGTTATCGACCTTGTTTCATTGTCTTTGCGGCTAGTTTGCTGGGCTCTCCCTTCCGCATCCATGGCCATCCTTTGATCGCGCTTACTGGTTCTCGGTGGATCCTCTCGTCCCTCAATCCATCGACCACTGTCGAGCGCGCACCATGCCTAGACACAAAGAACGCTTACGAGCGAGGCCACGACGGGGCTCTCCATGGAGACCGCGTCGACCCTTCCTTTCTCTGCCTACCCTGCCTTCCACCGATTCAGCCAACAACCAAGACCCCACTCCCCTCAACCAGCCGACTGTGAACTTCAATTGCCGGGAACTTGTTCCTTGAAAACCTAGCTTGACTCGGCATGTTCTCTTCACTCCACTAGTGACTATGTCTCTCGATAGTAGATATATGCTACTGTGGTGGATGTGTTCCACTGGTTGTCACTATGAGTCACTGATTAAGTAGTTGTGTGATAATTGGTGTGGTAGTGTACCATTGGATTGTAGTTGTGTACTACTATGGATAGACACAGTTGTGTTCTATTGAATGACATTGTTCTAATTTTCCTTGAAAACTATCATTAGTGTTGAAAATAATTATCAGCTAGATGGATGGTCAGTGTATTGATGGACAAACATTCTCTAGACAAAAAATGGTCTAGGACATTTATTCTTCTACAGCATATGCCTGGATTAGAAGAATGGCTCTTATATAACTCTTTGGAGTGAGTGAATTATTCAATATCATGTCTGATTACTCATATGGAGTATGGTTTCGAGAGATGATGCAGTTGATGTTGTCAGATGACACTGATAGTGATGATGATGCTTGTGATCTAATCCTGAGATATTCTTTATGACTATGATGATGCTACCGGTTCAATGGTATGGTTGTTCTCAATACCATTTCCTTCAATACCTCTCTAGCTAGGACGAAGTTTTGATATTATGCTAGTTGCGAGAGGTATTTACCTCCACGTGTAACCCTGACAAGAATATAATATTCTGGGAAGCAAGAATCAACCCTAAAGCATTGAACATAACCCTAGAAGACAAGTCGTCTAAAGGAAATAATTAATATTAATTATTTAGTCTCCATAATGAGAAGTCTGCCCAGACAGATCAGGAAACAATATAAATACAAGTAACCAAAGCTCATTTCATACACACTTCTCAGAATTCCAACTGAGAAGAAGTGCGCACTGCAGGCACTGGGATAGTGTGCAAGTCTGGGGAGCAGTTACAGCCAACAACTGCCGCAATCTGGTTTCCTGGTTTAGGCTCATACTTTCTGTTGGTTATGGTTGGACTTTTTGATCAATATTGGTTACCTTTATGCATTAGTCGTGGTTGACTATTGTTTTTCTTCCGGAATTATTCTCTGTCAAGGTTAAGGTGCTCGGGGGTGTCTTCGACCTATGGTTGGGTGACAATATTGMTATATTGTCTATGGTTAAAATAGAACATCCATTACTTTCTAACACCAATGGGGACGCTCTYGCGATTGTCATCTCTCGAGGCCATGAAGAGGCTTCTTCTCACAAACTGATGAATATGGAAGTCTGAAGGMAAGTTAAAGGAGGACAAAGGCAAGTCCCTTCCATTTATAATAAAAGAGAGAGGAGACATAAGTCCCTTCAATGTATAATAAAATAGAAATAAGAATGGGGAGGGCAAAAAACTWCTATCTGACAGCGGGACTAAAACTACTGACGGSTAATGGACCAAAGGAAATTGAAATTGACTACATGCTCTTTTATCATAGTATTTTTAGTTCRTTRGKCCCTRTTTTTGAGTGGTTGTTCGGACTGAGACACATCATTAAATGAATTRGGATGGTTAGTGAGGAAACCTCCAAATTAATGTCACCTATAAAATTAAAACGTATTTTAACCTGTAAAATTAAGACAATATTTAAACTACAACAAAAATAAAAAATTAATAAATTAATGTACATTTTACATTAAATCAATTATAATTTAAGTAAATTATGATTTAGTGATGATTTTAATGAAAAATGTATTTATAAACATATGATAACAAGAAACTAAATACCAATATTATAAAAGAGATTTATAAATACTAATGTTATAAAAGAGGTTTACTTCTAGCCATGTAATAAATGCGACAATTTAAAAACCTTCTTTTAACCACCTCTTTATTCCATAACAAAACTTAAATACCTACAATCACCTTCCACAACGTTGCATTAAATCTTTTCAAATTAACTTTGCATTAAATATTTTCAAAGTAACTAGTATCACAAGATTTTATTAAATTCATAACACATAAATCCTTAGGACTTAGGTCGTGGTACTTTTATAATTTTTTATTAAATCTTTTTATATTGATTTTTTTTAAATGGGGTGGTTTTGTTTATATAGTTTGAGTGGGTCTAATGGTTAAGAACATATGTTTTATGGTGGAGTTCCCACAAAGAAGGAAACCCTATACATCAATTTGGTCATAGTCTAATTGTTGTAAGTTTTGGTCCTTTTACTACTTATTTTTAGTCGAAATCCGAGGAAAAATTATTAGATCTACATATTTTAGTGGCATATTTATATCATCAGATTTCAAGAAAAAAAGACCAAAACATAGAACTAGAAAACGACATTTAATATTTGACTTGCTCATAACCTTAAAATTAGATTATTATTATTATAAATCATAACAAATTCATGTTAATTTTGTGCTATTTTATGATATTATATTTCTAATTTATTATCACATTTATTGTTTTTATTATAATTACTATACATTTTAAATTTGTATGAATATAGTTTAAGTGTAATCCAAGTTTTATAGAGTGGAATTATATGTGTATGAATAAAGTTTAAGTGTAATCCGAGTTTTATAGAGTGGAATTATGGTATAAGGTTTTTTTCTTAATTTTGAATTTTAATTTATATTATTAAAATTTATATTGAAATTTGTTTTATTATTAAATTTTAATAATAAAAAAATTATTTAATACTACATTAAAAACTATATTACTATTATTTAATTATTTATAAATAATGATATCTTTTCAATTTTTACTTTGGAGAATCTTAGTTGAGAGTTTTTTTTTTCAGCATTTGAAGGTTAGAAATGTTTATAATTTTCTCACTTTTATTCATAAACCTTCATTTTTATATAATGAGGTGTAAGTTAAGTTAAGTTATAGCCATTTATGGATAAAACCTTCATTTTTATATAATGAGGTGTAAGTTAAGTTTTAGCCATTTATATTGTTTTCTTTATTAATTGTGATTTGATTGTTGTGAACCATCATTAATCATTAGGGTGATAATGTAATTTATAGCATAAAAAGTAGAGAATATTAAATTAAGTATGAATATCTTTAAATTAGTAAACACACCAATTGATGAATTTTCGATCTCTACGTTTTAAGATTTTTGTTTGGGGTATGGACTTTCATTTTAACTTATATAAAGTTTATACTTATTAGTTGGGTTTTTAACATTTTATTTTGGATCTCTACGTTTTAACATTTGTGTTTGGGTTATGTATATTCATTTTAACTTACATAAAATTTATACTTATTAATTGGGTTTTTAACATTTTGTTTAACTTATAAAATTATATAAAATTTATAATTATCAATTAATTTTGAATTTTTTATTTTAACATTTGAATTTAAGTTATATATATATATATATATATATATATATTTGTAAGTTAGTTAATGTATTAAGACTTTCTTGAAAAAGTTACAAACTGTTGGTCATATGTGTCAACAATTTTTATTTGGGAAACCATTGTTGGCACTAGACAAGAAATAGAGTGACACTTGTTCAAAATGAAACAAAGTTAGTCATGCAAAAGAAAACTACAGTGCCGCGAAGGGCTAAAGTTTGTCTTTATACTGATCTAAACAGAGCAGGTTGTTTGTGAACTAAACATATCTAGCTAGAAAAAATAAAGAATGAACGTTGAATCAAGAGAACTTTAGAAACCTGGACCATGTCTTGGGCCCACAAAGGCTTGGGTCTTCTTCATCTTTCCTTTGTCTCGATCTGCAATTACCTACCGGATATCTTGGAGAAAGCAAACCAAGTTTTCCACCCTACTCCATCGCTCTGTGTCCTTCTTCGACAAATCTCGGAGGGTGGTCTTGATGTCCTCATGTCCCCTAGTCAATTCCTGTAGTGAAATTGTAATCACTTCTTAGTCAGCACATTTTTTGCAGGTAAAAGGAATTTGGGAGTAGGACGATGTGAAGGGAATTGGTGATAGAGTGGAGGTGGGCTCAAATGGGTGGTGAGGTGGGTAGAAAGGAGGAGGCGGAGGATGAGGTGGAGAGGAAGGGGGTGTTGCATAGCCCAGATAATTCCCCATGGCGTCAAACAATTCTACCCGACAGGCATATGGATTTGAGAGCAACAATAGGTCCTGAGTGGATTCAAGTAGTGGCTTTGTGGGAGCAGGAGCTGTGATGGGAGCCAATATAGAGAGAGAATCGTTATCCAGAGGAAGGTTAGAATTGAGCATTTTGTTATCGAGAGGGTGGTCAGAATTGGGCAATTCATTTCCCTTGGCAGTGTACCAGGCGATGCCTCGCCTGGATTTACCTGTCAGGCATGGCATGGAGGGGGGTCTTGTTGTCTTGGGGATGAAGACGTAGAGAAGAATGAACAAAATTCTCCTGTGAGGGAGAGGAATAGCACCGGGAGATGAAGGAGGGATAATTCTCTCGAGCTCAGCGACAGGGGCATCATAACTGGGGAAAGGAGGTGACCGGTGAAGTGACCTGCATGATGCCATGGGCATTCTCACATTGCAATTCTTCCAGCTCGTGCGACAAACTTCCTGCTTGAATGTTCTTAAGGGTGGTGGGGATAGTATTTGGGCTATGAGGTGATGTGCAAGGGGAGCAGGTTCCATCGGGCACCAACTGGATGAATGTCTCGCCAAGTGGCCTCCCTGTGGCCTGTCAGCACGTGTAACCTGGAAGCACCCCATCCGAGGGAGTGATTTATTTTTTTATTATATTATATTAAGTTTATAATTAAAACCTAAATAAGTATATTCTTTTGTACTTTCCTTTTAACATATATGAAACATGTTTGTTATTTAGAATTTTCATCATACTATTATAATTTTAAGGGATTTCATTAAGGCTTATATTTATGTGATTGCTATGATAATTGAAAAAATTAATAAAATACTATTTTCATATTTTTATTTTAAAATTTTAAAATTTTATTTTTTTTAATAAAATTGTTCATATTTTTTATTTCATATTTTTATTTTTCATGAAAGTTATTGATATCAACCCATTTTCTTAATAATAGAAATATGAGTGGTTTTAAAGGTTTTTTCTACTTCCTATTTGATATTCTAAGCATCTATCAATTTAGATTTTTATTTATCAATTTAGATTGTTATTTGACTCGTGACAACTATATTTAAAATCATGTGCACATTTCATTTTATTGTATTTTTCTTATCCACTGAAAAATATTAACAGATGTTGGTTACCTCATGAATTTCAATCTTGATATGATTTAGACTAAGATACCATTGTCAATAAAAGTAAGAAACATAGCTCATGCATTATTCAAGAAAACATCAAATAATCCCATGCTTAAGAAATACATAGCATTAAATGGAAAATAACACAMCAATAGGCAAAATGAATTAAATACACAACAAAGACTTATCTTTATGAAATAGTGACACCAACTATTTGTGGATGTTAGAGGTTCCACCTAAACATGGTCTCTATTTCACAATAACTCTCTACAACATGCCACTCTCGACATGGGTCTACGAAACCATGAGGACAGGTGCATACATCGACTTTAAGACTCCCAAACCATTCCATATATCAAGATATTGCATACCATTCTCTCTTTATCCTCATAGAAATATAATTTTTCCAACTCTCTTTCCACCTCAGCCTACATAACCCAAATAAATGAATTAACTTTTTTTTGCAATGCATTCCTTTAGGTTATTTCACTTCTCTCTAGGGTTCTAGTATAGACCGACTAGGAAATATCAATGCTAGAAACTTCAGTTCTGGATATTTTTCCTCAGCTACCATCATTCTCATACACAAAAGCTTGATTTCCATACTTGTATAAACAATAATATCATACAACAATCAATCATATACTCTTTGCAATAGAAACCTTTCGCTCTATGAAAAACCAACAACAAGAATGAATGAGGAAGACCCCAACAACACAAAATGTATGGTTAACATATGAATGCTCTTAAAGGAACATGTGGTTTCCCCAAGAATCCCTTGCAACCACTTTCCAAACAAACTCAAATTTTAGGGATAATATAATATAATAATATGAATTATCCCTTTTAGACCCCTCTTTTGTGGAATCATAGCCACCTGACTTTTTCTTGTTCTATCTTGTGCTCCTTTCAAATTCTACTTGATTTTAATCATTTTCTCTTCCAACTCCTTGAGAAATTTTGGCCAAAGTATTACCTTGTCTACTCGATTATGTCATTTCACTGGAGTATTGCTTCAAATGGGCCCATTTTCAATGAATATTGATACACATTGTTGTAGGGACACTCAAGAAAATGAAAATAGTCTTCCTACTTTGATCCAGATGGATATTGGTGGCCACCCACCTATTCCAACTCGCTCGCATGAATTTTTCATCATTGCAAGTTCTTTCCTAGATTTTTGAGTCCTAAACTTTTGGGGTTGTTTTGAGGCCTTAAACAATGTTTTTGGATCTCGCCACAGTCAACTTGTAGACAAAGTTAGATTTTGATGGAATAATGTGGATTCCTCGGATATACCTTTCCAATAGGCTATCGTGCACCTAAAACAAAGATCATATGCAAAAGTTACGACCCCGAGAAGTTGTTGTAGCAACTTACCCCATCGGGTCCCACAAGACTTTTGGCACTTCATCTCCACATTGGGCCCGCAAACGTTTTGGAATTTCATCTTTTGATGGATGGGCTTTTGGATGTTTAGGTTTTTTACATTTATGTTAAAATGTCCTTTCGAGCCTCATTGTACTCATTTTCTTGTGAATGATTGTAGTTGTCACATCTCTTCTCAGGGATAATTTGCCACCATTCTAGTGCGTCTTTCACTCTGTAATTTTACAATTCTATGCATTTCAATCATTAATAAAAATTTTGTATTAGTGTATATGTGTGACTCTTGTTATATATATTTGATATATATTTGTTACATTATTGGATCTCTTGCAATTTATCGATATATTTCTTTATTATATCTCCACTTTCAGTTCGTGCTCAAAATAATATGAATCACACTTGCATGTATTATCCATCACATACATCATTTACATGTATTCCATCACTTGATTGACTCTCTTTGTCTTTCCATTGGTCTATAGATTATATTCTATGCTAAAATTCAAATTTGTACCAAATCCTTTAAATAATCCTCTCCAAAATTTTGAGGTCAACTTTGGATCTCTATTTGAAACAATTGCTTTAGGTACTCCATGAAAGATAGCAATTTATTACATATAAATTTCTACACTATTAGTTGTCTATATGACTTAGTTTCACTAGAATAAATTGGGAAAAAATTATCAACTTATCCGCTTCCACCATTATTGAATCATGTTTCCTTGCTATCGTTGGAAACTTAATGATTAAATCGATGGTTACCACTTCCAATTTCTAGTATAGAATTGGAAAAGACTGTAGAAATGATATTGGGTGTCCATCCTAAGCCCTGACTCTTTGACATTACATGCACTTGTCTATATAACCAACCACATTGTTTTTCATTCCTCGTCAAAAGTATTGACTTCTTATTATTTCAATTGTTTTATGGTACCTAGGGTGTCCAACATAAAGAACAATATGAATTTCCTTTACTGCCAAATTCCTTAGTTCATGAGAACTATGAACTTATACTCTAGCTCTATACATGAGTATTCCATCTTCTCATAGCTTATGCTATTAAAATTTTTGGTGTACGTTTTATTTCTATAAGACTTATTTTCTATATAAGTAATGTTGATCTACAACAATAGCCTCTAAAATTCTTCTCTTTAAATATAGTTTAGGCATGCTAATGGTTGTAGCATGCATGGCACGTACCCTTCTGTTGAGTGCATCAAAAACCTTATTCTCTTTTCCTTTAATATGGTTGATGTCAAATCCATACTCAATTAAAAATTCCATCCATATTGTCTNTATACATGAGTATTCCATCTTCTCATAGCTTATGCTATTAAAATTTTTGGTGTACGTTTTATTTCTATAAGACTTATTTTCTATATAAGTAATGTTGATCTACAACAATAGCCTCTAAAATTCTTCTCTTTAAATATAGTTTATGCATGCTAATGGTTGTAGCATGCATGGCACGTACCCTTCTGTTGAGTGCATCAAAAACCTTATTCTCTTTTCCTTTAATATGGTTGATGTCAAATCCATACTCAATTAAAAATTCCATCCATATTGTCTTAAACATATATATATATATATAACCAAAATAAACTAACAATGCTTATTCAGATAGAGAATTAGCATTTACGAAGAATATGAAAATATGAATATAACATGATGAGTTAGGGTTCTTAAATTTAGAACAAAGAGGTTAAATAATATAGRATATGAATAACTCTGAAAGGATATTTAATATAAGTGTGTAGGTTTTCAGAGTTAGTCACAATGTTCCTAAACCTTCTAAAATTAAACTGTATGAAAGTTTATGAAACACCCAAATTTCAAGTCACCCATCATCAGAGACATTGGATATTTCATGAAATTTTCACGCAATTTACTTCCAACACATTTAAGCAACAATATATTTAATATCAGTGTCTTTATTTTTTTGGATTTTAAAACAATTCTATTGGTTTGTTATGTATTTTTTAACTTTTAAAATGACATAGTTTTGTAATTTCTCTTTATTCACCACTAATATATTTTTTCAYAGTCCCTTATTCATGAATGTAGGTATCTATCCGACCAGTTCCATAATGAGATCGGTAAGCAGGAGCAATTTGAGAAACCATTTCATTCGATTTTAAACTCTCTATTCCATACTAAGATAAATTATTTAATGGGCAAAGAGAAGAACCCTCAAAATGTATGGTTCACAAAGAAGAAAAGTAAAGATCATGAATATGTGAAATATTTTCGTTTAGGTAAAACTATATTCTTGATTGGTTTAATGATGATAATTTAATTTGTTTGAAATAAAACTACACCATATATGGCACAATGATATTTTCCAGACAAAAAATTGTTATTAAATTTTGAAAACTCAAATACATGAGTAAATATTGGTTAACAAGAAGCAAGTCCCAGTTAAAATCTAAGACAAAAAATTGTTATTAAATTTTGAAAAATCAAATACATGAGTAAATATTGGTTAACAAGAAGCAAGTCCCAGTTAAAATCTAAAACACATGGAGACAAAATTCACGAACAACAAACCAAAAACAAAATGAATGGAAGTAGATATTAGTGGCTATCATAAATTACAATACATTCAATCTTCATCTTATTAACTGAAAATAGTAATGCATGGTGCTAATCCTTGTGTCCCATGGAGAATTTCTCATAAAATCCAATCCAAGAGAGAAAGTGATAGAGGGAGAATGGTCATCTTCTTTTGTCATTGTCGTAGGAAGATTCAAATCGAATGACCTCAACATTCCATTTTTCTTTGTATGAGGAAAACGACAGAGTTTCATGTCTACCACCCCTGAGGAGGAAGAAGAATAACCAACACTAGTTTGCATGGGTGAAAAAGGTACATTGTTCACTATTCCCACTCACAGCAAGTCATCTCCTTTCTGTTTCTTCATCATATGAGACCCACATTATCTCTTAGTAACTACACCCCCATTGAAAGTTGGTTTTTAGGAGAGTAGTGTAGTCAAGAAGATTGTTGGGAATGTGAATGGAAGTTTTAGTATTAGCAATAATGCTACTCAGATTCATGTTATGATGGACCACACCCTACATTCCCACCCCCTCATTCAGGTAAACCTGGGGCATCTAGATGTTCACTTGTTTATCTAATTATGATCTTGCAGACATCATATTTTTGTTAAGAGGAGGGGAGAAAGTATGGTAGTGAGGGTGGTGGTTCATCTTTGGTTGTGGATGTTGTTGAGAGTGGGGAAATTAGTTATAGATTTGGATTCTCTCATAAATCTAGAAACATTGTCATATGATTTCCTTGTCTTCTCTCTTGTGTCGAAGGTTCCCAACCACCTGTGCTTCTTGATTTCTATATATTTGATCTGTACCATGTATCAACCCCATGACCTCCCCCTCATGCCTCTGTAATGCATTTCCTTCATAGAATTGACATTCAGATGATCGACACTATCAATATTGGGGCCACTATTTCTATCACTGGAATCCATTACATATCTTTCACTTGGGGATGAAGCAACAAAGAATCTGGTGGAAGGAGCAATGGAGAAGGATAGCTCTATTCTATTGATAATACAAGTGTGATGTGGGGGTAAATCCATTCTATTTATAATAAAGAACATAGTGGGAGTTCAAAAGGTAGCTAAGGAAGGTGGGGTGTGTTATCCCCTAGCTTAGGGATAACTAAGGAGATTATGTCTTGAGGCCCACAAGTCCTATACATGGAGTACCAAGAGACAGATCGACTTGATCATGGCCCTAGAGGGCCCATCCATTCATTCTTTAGCACCCCCAATTTTT
>SNQJ01S0034054.1:49506-67330 GCA_010110895.2 Picea sitchensis | reverse complement strand
TTTGTTCCGAGAAGGTACACTTATGGTATATTATCTCTTTATTGGTCGTTTAACCAAACTCTCTGATTGGTGGTGACTTCTGAGAGGGGACCTTTTACTTATCCATTATCCTTTTCCTTCTCAAAACCCCAAGTCACCAAGGACGTCTCCCCTGGGCCTACCACCCTCAATAGAAAGAGACATCCTATTGAGATGACAATGATGAGATTAGTCTCCCATTTCAATAATTTGATCTCTTTTACCTTTCTCTTTTATGAAAGTACAAGTTGCACCATGGTTGATGTGGATGGCTAGGATGATGCTGGAAGCTAGGCCTTAGGAAATGAACAATCTACGTTTCTCTTAGTCGTGTTTGAACACTTCTCATTCAATTCATTTTATTTCTCACGAGGCCGTATCGACAAGGGAATTCTATGACATAATATCTAATAAGTCGATAGATGTATTCGCTCGATTTTCTCCACTGCCAAAATTTATTTTCAGTGGTTGTCAATAAATACATAAAGGAATGTTCGATGGGCATCATCAAAATGTGAACAATTGGCATCCTAATCGGCTCACCAAAATTTTGATGCAAATATGGTAAATCGTGAATCGTACTAAAATTTTAATGTGAATATGGTGAATTGTGAATTGTATTTACTTTTTTGTTTATGATGGAATTGTGATCAGAAGGGTCGGTCTGATGCTCTTTAATTATACCCAAAACGTGAGATCCATTACAACTTTGACTATAGCATTTAGTATTTTGCACGTTTTAAGTGCTAGTTGTAACACTACACCATGTGAACACAATTTTTTGATCTTCAAGTAAAATATAATCAATGTTTTATGGTTTTTCATTGCTCCTCGTATAATAATTTAATAGTGTGGATTATAAGAACTCTACTACTTAGTATTTAATGTTTTGTATGTTCGGGTGTGTATATCTAAATTTATTTTAGATTTCACAATGGATACTTGGTGTTCACTATTTAATAGTACATTTATTACAATTTAACCTTCTTTAGTAAACCATCTTATTTATTACAATTTAACCTTCTTTAGTAAACCATCTTAAATATTACATATATGGTTATTTGAATTTAAAAAACAAAAAAATGATTATTAATAAATTTAAATGTGAAAATGTGGGGTGTGCATGCAACGACCACAGGCATTAGTAAAAAAAAATTTCAAAAGTTATCTAAGATCATAATATCCTATTTTACAAGACATTATTAAAATTCGAACCTAATCCTACAAGGACTGTCAATAAAGTGTGTGGGGAGAACACACTCCTAAGGCTATAATAAAAAAATATAGAGGATTAAATCTAGTTGCCTTACCACTTAGGGATATCCATATCAATTGTGATAGAAGCCATGGGTCAATCCATGCTCTACTAGTCACCGAGACTCACCTTAGTTATTGTTGCACTTCCATTGAAATGCAAGGGTACTTAAGCATCTAGGCCTACTCGACCTCCTTTTGGACAACAAAAACCTCAATGAGCATTGGCTATGTCATTCACAGGGACCCCTAGCCATGTGACTATGCAAACCATTAAAGCCACCATGCAAATACAAGCCATGAAGATAAATCAAAGTATCTAATCTCGTAGCTAAAAACAAAGACCAACCCTACTTGGAATGTGGCTAGGGACACCGAGGAAAAGGTATTACATTGCCACTACCATAGGTTGAGTAAAACGATACCATGAACAAATTTCCATAGAACAAGACCACATGCATGGCCACGAGCAAGTTCACGAGAAAGACCATAACTATGTCTTTGTAGAGAAATACCAAGATCTAAGCTACACACAGAGCCATACATAGAGCCACTAGTTTTCCAATTCAGATACAAGAGGAAGAGACATGAGCATGAGATGAGTCATCATAGAGTTGTTGCTATGGACCAAAGAAATACCATCAAATGCCAAGGGACTCAAAAAAAAAAAAAAAACACCATAGAAAAAACTAACCACAAAATTCTCCAAAAGTGTCCATCCATTTGTCAATCGATAGTAGGGACAGCCATTACTGGTTTCCATAAACTAATGTAGGTTGATTCATCGCCGCTATTCATAACTTAGTTGTCAACTGACAATGGGGACAACCATCACTAGTTGTTATCCACAAATGTAGGCTTCACCGATATTCAATGAAAACCATGCCACCTCGAATAACTCGTTGGTGGTGTGTAAGGGGAAAGACTCACTCCTACCAAATGCCTCTAGGTTTTGGGTTAACATGTTTCTTTACATACAAAGAAGATGAGCTCTTAGCCAAGCAAAAAAAAATTTACATCATACTCGAAAAAAAATTAGATCATACTTGAGGACCAAGAACCATTTTGAATGTTAGAGCATAGTTGATCTCTGTTTTTTTTAAATCAGAAATTTTATTGCTCAACCTCAAAATATATTAAATTGTAATAAATATATTATAGTGAACACTAAGTACCGAATTTCAAATTTACACTAATTGTCAAGTGAAAATTCGAAGATGATCAATGTTTTTTCATGCCCATCACTTTACTTTTTATATATAATCTTGAGTGTCAAAATGTTTTTTTATTGTTCTGTGCAAATTTCATCTTCATAAATATTTTATTGTTGTGTGCAGATAACAGTGAATAGAATAGGATTAGATCTGGCATTTGTTTATCTATCTTCTAGTGAGGCGGCAACATGAACTCATTTATTGGCATTTACTTTTATAAAACTACCTTCAAGCAGGTTGTGTATAACCCAAGCTGGTAACCCTATATTATATGTCCGTAACCCTATAGTCCACATACCCATTAAATGTTTTTACGGATAATCGATGGAGATACACGTCAATTTGACAAGTGGATCATTTCAATGCAAGTCATACGCGTTGCAGGACCAAAGACTAGCTATAGCCCTGACAGGTGAATCATTTCAATGCAAGTCATACGCATCGTATGACCAAAAACTAGCTATAACCCAACAAATTCCAGAATTGGACAACACTAAATACTCAATATCAAATCTAAAATAATTTTAAATATATATAACCTCACATAAAAAGCATTAAATAATAAGTAGTAGAGTTCTTATTAAAAGCCCCCTATTAAATGTATTAAATTAAACAATACACAACACTAAATAATTTGAGATATATATAACCCTCACATAGAAAACATTAAATAATGTGTAAGTATTAAATAATATGCAGTAGAGTTCTTATCACCCGCCCTATTAAATTCATTAAATTAAATAATAGACAACATTAAATACCCACTTCCAAATCTAAAATAATTTTAGAGATATACCCTCGCATAGAAAGTATTAAAAAATATGTAGTAGAGTTCTTATCACCCTCCATAAAACATTGATTTTATTTGACTTACTATTTTAGGTTACTAACATGAAGACTGAATATATTGTAATTTATTTTAGGTTATTAACATGAAGACTGAATATATTGTAATTTAGGATACCCACTTCCATTCAAATTTTTTTGGTTTATTGTTGGTCACTTTCATCTCCATGTGTTTAGATTTTTAGTCAAGCGTTTTAAAATTTAATAACTAGAAGCAATCCATTTCTGTTTGCTTGAGCTTACTCCCGAAACAAACTTACATTCAGCTTATGTATAACAGAGAACTGCCAATAAAATAATCCCCCAGCACATCAAAACGTTTATGCATGAGAATATTACCTAAATTTTAATTTTTCAAATACATCCAATTTGTATCTTCTCCCTTCGAACTATTATGATCCTCTTGGCTAACAACTAAATTACACTTCCAGCTAAAATTTTAATTTTTTAAATCCTTCGAACTATTATGATCCTCTTGGCTAACAACTAAATTACACTTTCAATAAAAAAATTAATTTTTTTTTAAGTATATTCAATTTGTATCTTCTCCTCTCCACTTATTATGATCCTCTTCGTCAACAATTAAATTGATGATGATGATTAACGTCCACTAAGACTTAATTAGACTTAATTAGTCTATCAAACCTTAAGAGGGTAGGTGATTACTTGTGATCCTTTAGAATTTTGTTTATGTGCTCGAAAAGCATTAAGAGAAGCTTTCCAAGATCAACATACTTTTGTTGAGTTAAGAGGTTAGGAAGGTTGGTAGCGTAATCACAAGGAAGGTTGAGTTAGTGAGATCTAATATGAATATAGGCTATGGAGCCCATGAGAATTTGTTCTTATCTTAGCAATGCTTATTTTTTTCTTTACGCTTGGCAAAACAGATAAATAATTTTGATCTTCTAGATTAGGGTTGATTACACCTTTATAATATCTTAATTTTATTTTTTCCTCTAACTCTTTATCACACCACATTTTTTCCTTAAATTTTGATTTGAAGTTTTTTTTTAATAGTATTTTTATTCTGCAAAATTCTTTCTTCCATGATTCCCTAATAGTTTAGCTTCCATGATTCCCTAATAGTTTAGTCAAGACTGACGTCTTTATGCCATCCTCGCTTGAGTCGATGGTGGTTATGACTTGATTTTGAAGCAATTTTAGGTAGCCTCTTGTTTTCCATTTTCTTTAACTTGTTCTTATACATTAAGTATCTAGTCATAGCCATGCTCTCAATGGGGGAGAGGCTTGTTTCTACGAGGAGGATGTGATAGGGAATATTTCCTTTAATTTTGAGATTATAGATTATAAAATTATTTTGTATTTGCTCTATCTTTCTCCAGGATTCACGAGACATACTACAGCCCCAAGACTTCACATCCATAAAGAATAACATGTGTAACAAGAATATCAAAGAGGAGTTTCTTCTTATCCCAACTAGACTTCACATCCATAAAGAACAGGGGTAACAAGAGTCTCAAAGAGGAGTTTCTTCTTATACCAACTTCAAAGATCAGCTGATTTACAATTGTTTTCAAGCCCATAATAAGTTTCCATCACCCAATAATCCTTTTATCAATGCTATAATTCCAATTGAGCTTGTGGTGAATATCAATTCCAAGATATTTCTATGAAGTCACCATAAAAAATCTTATTGAATTATACTTCCAACAACTAAATTATATACCATTACATTCCATAAAAAGGTATTTCAAATTTTAATGTTTATATCTAAAATACAATGAAACACTAAAGGCCACGGACTAACCTTTCTCGTTTATACTGGAACCACACTTCAACTAGTTCAGGGTGGAGATTCATCTGCATTGCCAAGGATTTCGCTTCTGCAGAAAGGGAAAAAAAATAAAATTAAATAAAAATTAAAAAAAAAGAAGAAGAAGAAGGAAAGAGTTAAAGCGGCCCAAATCATGATAAGAGAACATACAGACGAAGCACAAACGAGAAAAGACTAAGTAGTAAGTAAATGACATGAATTGACTTACAAGTTCGGGGGACTTGTTTCTGCTTAAGCTTTTCTTCCAAAATACTACACTGCTCCCTGGACAGTCTGAGCTTCATCTTGGCTCCGCCCATTTCCTCTACATCGCTCAGTACCCTTGAGCAAACTCCGTTATTCTCCGATTTCTCGGCAGCAACCCACTTTCTCTTGAAGTCCATGGTGTAGCCGCTCTCTTTGATGATCGCGTTGGAATACAGGGTGGTTTTCGAGGACGGCGACACATTAATTAACGCCATACTCCCTGAGGAATTTGTAACGCAGACGAGGAAACGGAAGCGCCATACCCCACTGCGGCTGCTTTCTCTTGGCAAACGGAAGCGCCATCGAAAACGCCATACTCCACTGCGGCTGCCTATACGTGGCAGTCGGCCGGCTAATAAATAATCCATGTATTTTTGGTTAATAATCGGCTGGTTAAACACTACACATGGTTAATAATCCATGTAATTTTGTTTAATAAAATTTATTCAATTTAATTAGTTTTGTAAATATATTTTTTAATAATTATTTATAAATAAAACATAGTAACATAATAGTAAAAATAACGATTTTATTTTTTAATCCATTACAATATCTAAATGTCATTAAATCATTTGTATATTTGTTTGTGTTATTTCCCCTTSTTGTTTTAATTAAATCACTATTTAGTGTAGATTTTTTTATATAAATATATACACATTTTATGTTATTGAAATATATCATATTGATTTTTGTGATTAAAAATGGTTAATATATATTTTTTATAATATTTATTAATTTTTTAAAATTTTATTCTTACTTTTTTTAATTGATTATTACTACCTTCATCTATATTCATATTATTATTTTTTTTATAAAACTAAAATAACTATATATCTATTGTTATTATTGATAATAACATTACTAATACACTCCTAATATTAAGTTAATATTTATGTCTTATTTGCATGTGTCTACATACACATTGAGATGCATGTGGTAGTCTTATATTTTGATTAGATGACTTGTATATCCATATTCACATACATATTAATCCAAAAATAGATCAATATGATATTCATTTTTTTTATTTTTGTTTTATTGACTATAAAATTAGAGTTATGACATTATTGAGGCCTTTTCTTGGGTTCAATATTGAATTCCACTAAGCATGGTCAAAATAATTTTTTTTTCATTTTAAAAGTGTGTGTTTAGGTGAAGAGGATAGGTATTTTTTTGAGTTACATGTGAGTAATGTAGGTGGATTATCTAGTCATTCTTTAGTTAATTGTGTGAACTGTATTTTTGTGAAATTCAGTAAGTTTTTATCACTTTACTATAATTTTGTTTTTTATCACTTTATTATAATTTTGTTTGGTAGTGATGGGTGTGTGTAGGAATATTTTTTTTAGTTCATCAAAATTTGTAGGCTCTTTCTTGCATAAGAAAAATAGTTCTTCCATAACATCTACACATTCTTGCCATACAAAAACCATGCAAATCTTCTTAATAACTAAAATTCCATATTGAAGGAATTGTTAGATTTTTTTGATGTTATATTCAAATGAGATATTGATGTGTATAATAGTGGGCTCAAAGTTTTAAATATCCCAATGTGTACCAAACCTATGATGATAATGAGTAAATCAATAGTAATGGTGATAACAAAGTCACTTACGATAAATATGTTGTTGTTAGGACCCTTTAGGAATGTATTTTTTTCCATTAAAAAAAGAACTTTATATTCGATATTTCTAAGGTGAAATCAAAATATACAATATGCTATCTTATTAGGATAAAAAAACAAACACTCTTGAGTAGTTTCTTTCATATTGACCCTATTTCTACTCTATGTATACTTGTAAAAAATCTTCCAAGATCCTTGAAAGAAACCTTTAGAATAATAAACAAATATTTTATTCATCCAACCCAAAGTCTATAGCTCAAAAATATTTCAAGATCAAGAGATAAAAAATACAGCAATGAGGAGCTAGAGGTATGAATCCCTATATTGAAACAAAACTCAATGAAGGATTGTTACTAGAAACCCTTCTCTTAACTCTTACTCATTAAGGATCCCTTCCTCCAACAACAATGTGTCTTTTTATAAATAATATCCTAGAATATTAAACTCTCAATATACATAAGAAAATGATAGAACTTTAAAAATCTCCTTTACCGATAGGAACTGACTCATAAGAGGCTCAAGCAACATATTATTTAATCTTCATTTTTTTATTTTCCCAATCCACCATCCACTTCAAATCTCCAAACACTTGAAACATTTTAACACCCTTGTTTATATTGGTGTTCAATAAGAGCTACATAGTGTATCGATTTGTTTAGTTATTGATACCTAGACCTACTACAAACTTTATCTTGAAAAAATGTTGTTGGTCTAGGAATAAAATTTCTTTATCAAGTAGGGAATCTCACACTTTCATAATATCTCTTTGGCTTTGAATGGTGTGAAATCATGAAAATGGGTGTCTATTTTGCTTGTTTTATGAGAAAAAAACTATATGTTCACAAGTTCTTCAAATTTCGACATACAAAAGTATTGTTTTTATTTAGAATTTCACTTTACAATGAAAACAAAACTTGTGAAGAATTTTGTTAGCTTTCTAATGACTAGTTTTCTATTTTTTTTATTAAGATTTGATATGTCAATTTCACAATTGTTTAACAATATGTTCCTTAAACATGAAATGAATGGTAATGAGTTATTTCTTCCCCCAACAATGTATCTATTATTAAAGTTTTGCCTTTAACAAACAAAATATACTTCAACAATCTACAGAGACTCTATTTTATTATGAGTATAATTTTGAATCTAACGGATGAATATTAGAATTTCTAGAATTTTTTGCATATTTTAAACACATGTTTTCCCCCACCTTGTATCTATCTTAATTTTTACTTAAAAGTAAAATCTAAAAATACCCTTTTGAAAAGAATAGTTTAAGGATTATGAATATAAATTTTTCTAAATTTTTCACTCTGTATTTTTAGAGATACGAATATTTAATTTCACTGAATCATAATGTCAACTGGAAATATTATGGAATGATTTTTTTAAAAAATTAAATAAAATTAGATAAAAATAATGAAAATGAGAACAAATTATAGGAATTGAAATTAGATTCAATTTTATAAATGATGATGTCATTTTCGAAACCAAATTCTAAGTATTGCAGGAGTCTGCAACCTCCATAGCTCAAGTAAGCTAGACAGAATCTTGTGGTTCCTGCAAATAGTCCCATTCATTAGTTTTCGACCGAAAAACAATTCTTTTGGATGAAAAACAAAATTCTAACAAAATCCATTAAAATTAAACAGTTTCCTAGATTTTCGGCTGAAAAACCTTTTCTTCGGACGAAAGATGGGTGAGCAAATTCCGTCAGCTAGAAAAAATGAAAAGACATGTTGTATAGTTTCATTTCACGCCAATTCAGATAAATATGCCTTCTACCAAACACATTTAACACAATTCATCGCTTGTTTCATGGTGTTATAGAGAAGCTAAACAAAGTTTTGAATCATCTTTTTCATTTTTTTTCAACAAGGTAATTGATGTTTGTTCAAGTTTTTTATTGGAATAGAAATTTATATATTGAAAGATAAATGTTGATAATTTTTCCAAGGTGAAGCCTTTGTTGAACATAAAATCATTGATATTATTTATTAATAATTTCCGTGACAATGAAGTTTTTCTGAGACTATTAGTAAATGTTGATTTTGTTAAAATATTTTACAGATAATTGTTTGTGCAAGAGAAAATTTGATCGCACTCGAGATGAAACTCACCATAATGATCAAAAGAAAGAGCATTATTGGAGAAATAAACAAGAACGTGCAAATATTGAAGAAATAAATGATGATAATGCAAATAGATATTTTCAGCAAGAAGAAGTCCAAGCAGATATTGATATAGGAGCATCGTAAGAAAGCGCAAAAGCATAAGGACAACTGGATATGCACCATTGCATGTTTTGAGGATGTTTTGAATTTGAAAGGAAGAAACATTAATGTAATATCTGAAAAGATATTTTTTCTTTTATGGTTTGGAGATGTAACACAAATCTTGAGCACTTTGTCTCATCTGTCGGTTGTAGGCATTTATTGTAATAAATGTAAAGTAGTTGCGGCCTTTAATTTCAATTAGATAGCTTGAGGTTGTAGGAGGGAAAACTCTAGAAAACTCCCTTGTATGTATTGTATTGCATTATTATTCTCATTGTAAGAATTAGAAGCTATAGAGCAAGAGAATAGGAGAATAGAGAAGAAGATAGAATCATAGAAGATTGTATAAGAATATAGTTGTTTCTCTAGATATCATGTACAGATGCACTTGAGTTAATATAAGAATTCTTTGACTCAATTTCATGGTGTTTTGATGAATATTGTTTGCATCTATTGAATGGTATGTTATAGTTACTTTCAGTCTCTGTTATGCATTTGATTCAATGTTGTGTATGTGTATGATTTCATGTTGAATGTATGAAGTCTTTGAGAGGGAGAGTATGATCTTCAATCGTTTCTCTTCCTGAGAATTCATGCAAGGAGTGTAGTGAAGGTCCCCAAAGAGTGCGTTGAGAATTTCTGAGTTTTACCTCAGACAAGATCAGGAGAGATACTGTTGTTTTTCATACCAGTAGAAGTGAAAGGATAGCACAAATCCATGCAAGGTGTGCACAGGCAGGTTAGGTATTAGAATTTTCCAACCCAGTGAATGGTTGAAGAACTTCTGTCACAAGGAGTGTGCAGAATTGGGAGATTTCACATTATCAGAGATTATTGTGGAGGCCACAAGGAGTGCGGGAATAATTCCTTGGAATCCTTGAGTTTACAGCCAGAACCAAGCTCAGGAAGGATATACACTTCGAAGAGTTAAAAGAAAGATGAGGCTAAAGTCACCTTCCAGAAATCAATATCAGAAGGAGACGCCAAGTTATTTGGCCAGGGGTATCGAGAACTTGAACGAATGATTGAAATTCTCAAAGGGAGAACTATCGATTCACCATGGACCGTTGGATCCAGTTGATCAACGGAGAAGTTAAGGCTGAGTGTATTTTAACACTCACAAGCTCAGGAGTAATAGTCACTGCTATATTTGGATCAATGCGATTCATTGGTCTTGTGGTTTCGGATTTCGACATTTCGGGAATCGAAGTGTGGAGAAAGTCATGACTTGGAGATCTTGAGTTGCGAAATTCTGATACACAAAATTCTGACACAATCTAGATCGCCAGATCATGGGAATCTTAGAGCCGTCGATTTGGGGAGAAGAAGTCATGAGTTCGAACTTGGGGAGACGGGACAGGAGTCGCATTGTGAAATCTCGACACACTCAGAAGTGGACCCCAGGGTTACATTGGAGGTCACATGGTTGAGTCATAAGGAAGGATTTAAAGACATGATTAGCCCTTTTTGGGGTTTCGAGAGTCAAAGGAGTCAGAGGGACTCACAGTAGAAATCATGAAGCCATGAAACCCGAAACACCTTTTCGGGTAAAGGTTGTGGTCACGCTGGTTGGTCACGTGGAATGGAGTTTCACACCTAGTGCTTGTTTGCACATGCGTAACCTGTAAAAAGGACCCGTGGTTGTATGTGTTGGAGATTTCAGCTGGGAATGAAGGAGCCATTCTAGCTCAACGAAGTAGAAATATCCAAAGACTGATAGGTCATGCAGAACCTGTTGAGGTAGGGGTGTTGCGTCAGGTAGTATTAGAGCTTACAATCATTGTTTTTTGTAAGAAAGGGAGACAGAAGGAAAGTTGTGATTTGAATTCTGCAGGGAACAAATTTAAACAATGTCGCCAAGAAGACGTCAAGAGAGACCAATGCCCGATCTAACTGTGAAAAGGGAAATGAGAGAACTTTGTGATCAATTGGATGCTATGGAGAAAACAAAGAGGCAAACAAATGATACTGGAGATGTCAGTGAGGCTAAAAGAAAAAATGAGGCTGGAGCCGAAGAAGAATTTGTAGTTGAAGATGATGCAGAAGAACTTTTATTCAAAGTTGTTGCAAGAATAGGGGCTAGAGAAAAAATGGATATCTTGATGTTTGAAGGAAACTTAGATGTTGAGGAACTTCTAGATTGGTTTAGAGCTCTGGATAAATACTTCGACTATGAGGATATTGAAGAAGATAAGACAGTAAAACATGTTGTCACTAGACTGAAAGGGTATGCAACATTGTGGTGGGATGAACTACAGGCTTATAGGAATTGCAAAGGAAAACAATGAATCAAAATCTGGGATAGGATGATCGCAAAGATGAAATCCAAGTTTATACCCATAGATTACAAAATTAATTTGTTTCAAAGAATGCAAAATTTGACACAGAAGGGGATGACAGTGAAGGAATACACTGAGGAGTTTTACAGACTCAACACCAGGGCAATTCGTCATTAGAGTGATGATGAAAAGGTCGCCAGATACATGAATGGCTTGGGATATGAAATTCAATATGAGATGAGAATGGTGATAATCAAGAATGTAGAAGATTCTTATCAAATTGATTCAAAGGACGAAGAGAAATTTTCTTGAAATCAAGGTCAAAGGGGAAGAGGTAGAAGTGAGAGCAGAGACAAAGAAATTTCTCAGGATAGAGCACAGAAGCCCAAGGATGAAGAAAAGAAACCTCATAACCACCCAGAAAGAGGGGGAATTTCACACGGAGGACAGTATGCCAATAGGAACACGTTTCCTCGATCCAGAGGAAGAGGAAGAGGAAGAGGTGGTGAGATAAAGTGTTTTGTCTTTCGAGAGATTGGACACAAATATTTTGAATGTCCTGATAGAAACATAGATGGAGGAGGTGAAGGTCACATTTCAGAAGCCCAAAGGCAAAATGTTGAGGCAGAATATGTAGAAGGCGAAAGGTCCTTAATGATGAGGAAAGTTCTCTTGAAACCAAAGAAAGAGATGGAGAATCCAGTCTAGAGAAACAGTCTATTTAGAACTTCTTTCAAGACCAAGGATAGGGTATGCAAGGTGATAGTGTATAGTGGAAGTATAGACAATCTAGTATCCACAAAGATGGTGGAGAAGCTATAATTGGAAATAGTTGCACATCCGAGCCCATACAAGGTTTCATGGTTGCAAAAAAAACATCAGGTAACAGTCACTAAACAATGTTTAGTTGAACTTAAGATAGGTTGATATAGAGATGATATTTTATGTGATGTTATTCCCATGGATGTCTGTCATATTTTGTTGGGAAGGCCATGGCAATATGATAGAAATATTGTTCATGACAGAAGAAAGAACACATACACCTTGGAGAAGAATGGTAGAATGCATATGTTGCTTCCAATTGAAGATAAGAAGGTGAAAGAAGAAAGAATCGATACTATACTTCTCATGAGTGGGAAGGAACTTCTGGATGAAGTTAAGAAGGACGAAAAAATGTAGTTTGTTGTTGTGAGAAAACCTAGAGTCATCTTGACCAGTACTTCGATGGATGATCTACGTGAGGAGATTTAGGAAATGTTGGAAAATTTCCCTGATATAGTGGTCGACGATCTACCTTGTTCATTTCCACCCATCAGAAGTATAAGTCATCACATTGACCTTATACCAGGGGTGAGTTTACCAAACAACGCAGTGTACAAATTGATGCCACGGGAGAATGAATAAGTTAAGAAACAAGTCCAAGATTTGATGGGCAACGAGTTGATTAGAGAAAGATTGAGTCCATGCACTGTACCAACAGTGTTAAGTCAAAAGAAATATGGTGGATGGAACATCTGTACAGACTCGAGGGATATAAAAAAAATCACCATTAGGCATAGATTTCCCTTACCGAGGATGGATGATGTTATGGATTGCTTGAGTGGAGAATTTTTTTTTTCAAAAATTTATTTGAAAAGTGGATATCATCAGATTAGAATAAGGGAAGGTGATGAATGGAAGTCAACATTCAAGACGAATGAAGGATTATATGAATGGCTTGTCATGCCATTTGTTTTGAAGATTGCACCAAGTACTTTTATGATATTAATGAACAAAGTCTTGAAGGATTTCATTGGGATATTTGTAATTGTGTATCTTGACAATATATTGATCTTCAGTAAGACTGAGGAAGAACATTTGAGACATGTAATGTACCTCTAATTTTCCATAAAAAAAAAATCCTAAGGGGTACTAATATCCCTTTTTCGCTTACAAAACTTCATAACGAAGGAGTAGTAATGTTCATTATGATTACAGATTTAAATTCTTCCATTACAAGAGAACAATCCTACACCAGACTGACTTAGAACTTTATAAAAGGATCTCTCTAAGAATTTCTGGTACCTTTCTTCAACACATATATTGTACCCATAAATATTAAATACATAAATATATATCCATCTATACAGTAATGTATATTTAGGATTTGAATCCTAACTTTCCCATTTTAATATTTGATTTTTTATTATGCTTGTGCGCGAACCTATAACATTGACTTTGTAACCTATAGAATCCTTCCCAAATTGTGAAAATTTCCATCGTATAACACATAACCCATAATAATCTAGTCATACGTAGATATCATGGTACTTGTTTTAAGCTAGCATTATCACTAGGAATTAAGCGTTTAGCACAAGGGACATGGTTACGATTCAGTGGAACACAAACTAGATAACAATGTTCAGGTAGTTATGGGGATAAGATTAAGTGTCCAATCATAACTAGAATGACCCAAGGGCACAGTCTAAACCTAACTCGTCTGCACTTAATTCCCTCCATAACTGAGCATTTAATTATAGTGGTAGGAGCACAGTGGCAAGACTTAAAAACCCATCCTGCGATATTAATTAGATGTCTAGTGGCATAATCCAAAGGTTAATGTTTGGCCTTTGTTCCCACTATGCTTTCACCACCTCAAGTTGGTTACATGGCCTCGGCCCGTATCCTTTACACACCCATTACTTGGACCATCGGGATTTTTTTTTTCCTGTTTCCAGTATTGTTTCTTTGTCGCACTCCAATTTTGTGTGAACACGGGGTTTGGTCATACGATCTTTGTTACTCTTGGCTCAAACGAATAGTCAGCCATGGAATATTGGACTCTCGTCGATGTTGGAGTGCCTTCAGAGACCCTGGTTGTAGACTTTGAAAGGTAAGCATATCCTATGCTCATTACTTTCATTAACCTGCAAAGTTGCCTTGTCTAGAAGTATATAAATATTTTACATGTATTTTCCCGACTGTTTGAAACATTTGAAAATGCTTAAACTTGTTTGTAAGGTTATTGAAGTTAGGATTCGATTGAGGCTGACCCTATCATTTCATAATTTCTTTTCTTTCGTCTTCCACAAGGAAGGTAATGAAGACTTCCCTTTAAATCCTGAGTGGTTTAATATTTAGGAGGTTCTCTGTGTATTAACACCCTGACCAAAAATATAACTTTGTTCTTAAATAAAATAAAGTCATACGAGGTTTCTTCATCGATCTTGGGGTTCGACTCTCCCCTGTATGATCAGTCATTTTCTACCGGTTGTTACTGAATTTTCAGTATGAGAAAATCGTATTTTCAAGGTACTGAGTCTTTATAGTTCCTCGACACTTCCTTAAGAAGTCATGGAATACTGGGTTCCCTCCTGAAATCTTTACTGTAAGATAATTTAGGTGTTCTTTACTATTCATAGATTACAATTATCCTATGAGTGTTCCACGATACTTGGCTTCCCATTATCTTGAATTCTATTGACTCTCGTTTGGTTTATTTTTGTCGATCATTTGACCATAACGGTTATGATAGGGCAAGGGTGAAGTCTCATATTTTCACAGTTCAGTCATTTTATACTATTTTGGTAGAGTAGGATCTTCGTATGGTTTTTAAATCATTTTAAAATTTACAGTTCCTTATAAGATTTTCTTTTGATTGTTAACGAATTGTTTGCATCAATGTAATGATGGGACCTCCTGATGTTTTTCAAGGTACCCATCAGTTTGACCTTGACCCACCTTCCCTTCCATTCTATGGGTGTCCTCCTCGACCGTGCGATGATCCGCCTAACTCAGACCGTAAGTTAAGTAATGATGCATAATCAAGTTTTCTGTACAATAAAGGTTGTCTTTGATTTTCTTTAACCCAGTCTGTTTCAGAGTTCCAATGGTTTCTCATTTTTCTTACTATTGTTCTTCCTCGCAGGGGTTTCTTTCTCACAAGTCTTCGACTCAGAGTTCTGCCATGTAAAGAAAAAGGTAATCGGGTTCTAATTTAGTGTTTTAGCTTCTTACATCCTCCACTGAGTGCTTCGATTCAGATATATTCATCATGGGTATAGATGATAGACTTCTATGGTGCACGATTAGTTTTGTACTTGTTTTTTTTTTTTTTTATTTAACGAAGAAGCCCTAAGGGTTGTACCCTTAACTCTATGACGAATAAATTTGAATTCGATTTTACTGTAAGCGACCAGTTGGTCCATTTCCTATTGGCACATAGTGTAAGATATAATTAGGGTTTTAGACTGGATATATGGTCCTAGTTATTGTCGAATATGTGAATTCTTATTATAATTAAATTTTCAGGTTGTGAGTCTATGGTATTTCAAATATTGTACATAGTGTTTTAAATTTCTAGGGTTTTTCATCCAAATTGAAAATGTTATTTATCTCTTTCTTTTCATTACTGTCAGGCTATTATACTTCTTGGTCGATCGAGCTTGCGAAATTTCCATCATACATAACTTTTATTCAAATTCTAGTTTAATAGATACATGAATCAATTCCCACTTCTTACTGTGGTTTTGTATAAAGTTACCTACATGTTCATAAGCAGACTTATATATGTCTCTGCTATATGATTCCATTCACATTTTTCTTGTAGCTAGTTTTTCTCAGTAAATACGACTATAAGGTGAATCTTATTCTACATTTTTTATCTCATCATATCAGGAATTAAATCTACATAACCAACATATCCTTTAAACTAGTATACCCAATTAGAAACAACATTCACCCAGAGTTAATCTAGAAGTTTCTTTTGATCAAATATTGAGTTCAGCAACATTCAACCAGATTTTGTCCATGGAAAATATTTCATTATAGTACAAACATATGCATTACATCAAATACATATAATCATGTAAACAGAGAAGGGAAAGATTAACATATCTTAACCATTTCGCGGGAAGACAAAGCAAACAGCCATGTTAATCCCAACCGTAGAATAGGGTAGCTAAATCACTTGCCCAGTTTACCCCCTAGCCTGACCATGAGTCCATGAGGACTAACTCAGAAACTCCTCCTCAGCAATGTATTTCAGTTTCAACAGAATCCTCTTTCCTCACACTCAATCAGTAGTGTTCATAATAGCAAGAAAACAAGTAGTCTCTTTTTTTTTCCCCCAACATACTAGGCAGTGTCCTCCCTCCTCATATATGTTATTTATCAAAACAATCTTCCTTTTTACCTATGTATTTTGCCTCTCTTGGGAATTTTCGCAGATTTCTAAATCCTTGATTTTCAGGGGCTGCCCATGGCCAAATACCTGATTTTCCACTTGTAACAAACAACCCTGAGGTAGTTCCAACATGTTGCCCACTCATGGAGTCATGGTCAGTTGATTTTAACATGGTTGTTCCATTTGTCTTCCTGCAATAATTATAAAATATTCTATCTTCATACAAGTGTCATTGTCAAATAGTTAGTTGGGTCAAATTAGATCTCTTCTCAACAATCATAATAATTAATTACAGTTTACCAAATTCGAAATTCGAAATTGCCATAAATGGCAAAAATTTTTGAAATTTGAATTTACCAAAAATGGAATAATTTTGCTAACAATTTTCAAATTCAAAAATAATTTATTTTTGGGGATGTCACATCCTTTCCCCCTTCAATAAAACAATGTCCTAAGTCTTCGTTCCTTTCCTGGGACACTATTGGATGAGATTTCTGCAAATATCCCTGCAACTCCCAGGTGGCCTCCTTGGCACTAAATTGCTTCCATTGCACCTTTCCCTGAGGAACAACTCTGTTTCAAAGTGCTCTTTCTCTCTGGTCCAGAAGGCGTAGGGATTCCTCTTGGAACTCTTCTTCTAGTTCCACCTACACCAAGTTCCAATCGAGCATGTGAGTAGGATCATGAACATACTTTTTCAATAAAGAAACATGAAATACGTTATTCATTTTTAGATTAGCTAGACGTGCAAGTTGGTATGCTATGGCTCCAATTCAAGCTAGTATCTCAAAGGGTCCACAAATCCTAGATTCCATCTTGGCACAATTTCCTAACTTCAAGGAGCTTTTTTGGGCTTTGACCTTCAAATAAACTTGGTCTCCCACTTGAAATTCCAAGTGTCCTCTTTTATGTTCTGCATAGCTTTTCTTCCTGTCGTGTGCCTCCTTTAAGTTTTGTTGTACCTGTTGATACTTAGAACACATCACCAAAAGACTTCATCCTCCCATTTTCCTTCATGTCCAAATAACTTCATCAATCTTGTGGTCCAAAACCCATGACTAGGGTTGACATCAATGACAACAACCAATCTTCCAACAATCTCCCCCTT
>SNQJ01S0034054.1:28234-46628 GCA_010110895.2 Picea sitchensis | reverse complement strand
ATCCATCCATGGGTGTTGTATATGCATGTGCATTTTCCTTCATGTCCAAATAACTTCATCAATCTTGTGGTCCAAAACCCATGACTAGGGTTGACATCAATGACAACAACCAATCTTCCAACAATACCTTTCTTACCATATTCTCTATTTCTTGGAGAATCTCTGGTCCAACCATGAGTCTGTCAACTGAGTTATCCCTGCTAATTGCAGTCATACACTTTCTACCGTACAGTATCTCGAAAAGGCTTAGCTTAGTCAAAGTTTGGTACCCATTGTTATATACAAATTCTACCAAGTGTAGGTAGTCTTCCCACATGTTTGGATTTTCCCTTACGTACATGCAGAGCATATCCTCTATGATTTGGTTTGTCCTTTCATTATTTCCATCCGTTTGTGGATGGTAACTCATACTGAAATTCAAATTAGTATTTAGCCCTGCAAACAATTCTTTCCAAAAGGCAGATGTCAATTTTAGATCTCTATCCGAAATGACCATTTTAGGAATACCATGCAGCCTAAAAATTTCTTTCATAAATATTTTAGCAATGTTTATATCTTTAAAAGTAGACTTTACAGGAACAAAGTGTGCAGACTTACTGAGTTTATCGATTACAACCATAATAGAGTCATTTTGTTTTTGAGTTTTATGCAAACCTATAATAAAGTATAGCGATATGGTCTCCCATTTCCATTCTGGTACTAGTAATTGTTGTAGTAGGCCGGCTGGATGCTGGTGTTCAACCTTAACCTATTGATAAGCTTGGCACCTAGCCAAGTATTCTGTTGTTTTGCCCTTCATATTAGGCCAGAAAAATAGTTTTCTAAGTGTTGTTATCGTTTTTTGGTATCCTGGATGACCAGAATATGGTTTCTTATGCACTTCATCCAAGACTGTTATCTTTAACTCTACTGAATTTGGTATGTAAAGTCTGTTTTTAAATCATAATAGTCCATTTTTGTCGATACTTAGATCTGTTTTATCGGAGTTTGTGGTATTGTTTTGTAATTCTACCATTATCTTAGTGTAATTTTCGTCGTTAATACCTATTGTCCTTATTCTTTGTTCCAGATCACTTTCTTCCCTACTGATATTTATCTCAAATAACCTGTGGACTCTTCTGCTTAAAGTATATGCTACCTTATTTTTCTTACCCTTGATGTGTCTTACCTCAAAGTCGAATTCACTCAAGAAGGCTAGCCACCTTTCTTTCCTTTCATTAAGATATGGCTAGCTAAATAGATATTTCACACCACTATTATCTGTCAATAATACAAATTTTTTACCCATGATGTAGTGTCGCCACATTTTTAAGGCGTGTATTACTGCTACTAATTCTAAGTCATGAGTGACAGAGTTTCTCTCATGTTCTTTTAATTTCTAGGACTCATAACAAATAACGTGTGCTTCTTGAGTTAGGACACCACCTAGCCCTTTTTTACTCGCATCAACACAGACGATGAAGTCTTTATCTGGGACTGCTACCTTAAAAATGGGTGCGGTTGTCAATAATTCCTTCGACTTGTTAAAACTTTCATGACACTTTTGTGGCCAGTTAAACTTGGTCCCTTTATTTTGTAATGATGTGATAGGGTAAGCTATTTTGGAAAATCCCTCTATGAAGCTGCAATAATATACAGTGATTCCCATGAATGACCGAATATTCGCTACATCCTTTGGTATTGGCCATTCCATAATGGCTCTTACTTTCTCAGGGTCGAGTCCAATGCCCTCTGCAGATATTACGTGTCCTAGGTAATGTATCTTCTTCTGATAAAAATCGCACTTATCGAATTTAGCATACAGTTGGTGCTTCCTTAAAGTTTGTAGGATGATTCTTAAGTGTTCCTCGTGTTCTTATTTTTTTTTTGAATATACCATAATATCGTCAATAAAAACTAGTACGAATTTTTCCAAGTATTGACTAAAAATACTATTCATTAATAACATGAAGGTGGTTGGTGCATTAGTGAGTCTGAAAGGTATAACCACAAATTCGTAATGCCCATATCTTGTTTGAAAATCTATCTTTCTTATGTCCTCATCTTTTATCCTAACTTGATGATATTTGGATTGTAAATCCAACTTCGAAAAGATCTTTGCCCCACCTACTTGGTCGAACAAATCATTTATCCTAGGTAAGGGGTACTTGTTTTTTAATAGTCATTTTGTTCAATTGTCTATAATCGATACATAGTCTTAGAGTACAATCATTCTTCTTCACAAAGAGGAATGGTGCTCCCCATGGTGAAACACTCGATCTGATATACTCTTTGTCCAATAATTCTTGTAGTTGAATTTTTAGTTCTGTCAATTACGACAAACTCATTCGATAAGGTGCTTTAGAGATAGGGGATGAACCAGGTAGGAGGTCTATAGAAAAATCTATTTCCCTCCTAGGGGGTAATTAAGGTATTTCATCAACAAACATGTCTATGAATTAACGTAAAACAAAAAAGTCTTCCAAGTTGGGTTTATCTTCTTTTTCTAACCGATTTGTTACTTGGATGGCGTAAAATTGACATCCCTTTCTCATGCATTTCTTGAATTGCATCGCTGAAACTTGTCTATCTGATATTGGTTTTTTTATACCTTGGGTTGTCCCAGTAGTGTCATTTTCGTATTCATATTTAAGTGTCTTTGTATAACAATATAATATTTCTTTGTTCTTTTCTAACCAATCCATTCTGATAATTATATCATAAGATCCTAGTGGTAGGATGTTCAGATTTGTTCTTATGTTTTAACCATCTAAACTGAACTCAAAATCAGAAATAATGTCAGCCACTTTCCTTTTAGTTCCTATTGCTAATTGTACTAGACATGATTTTGCGTGCTTCACTTTCTTAATTTTATTTGACTCTACTATACCAAGAGTGACATACCTTAACGTAGCTCTAGGATCAATCAAAACAAAAATTAGAGTGTTATCGATTTTACCTTCGATTTCCACCACAGAAGACTGGTGGTCATCTTTTTATCCATCCACGACTGCATTTATCCGATACATGCTTCTACCCACATCACCCACCATTGAGGCTTCCTGCAAATTATGAACAACAGTTCTCTTTGTTGTATTTAAGCATGCAAAGTTCCTCCTCAAATGAGGTTCTCCACATTCCCAGCACTTCAATGGTTCACGGGGACTGTCCCCAAACTTCTTGGTTCCCAGATTCACCGGTTTACCACTACCCTACATACATGGATAATTGGAGTGAAATTATTTCCTAGGAAATCTTTTTGCTACATTTCGATAAGGAGTTGGATAGTATCCCTTCTTCCGTTGGTTCATTCGGTCTTGTTTCCTATCCTTCCAAGCTTTGGGAAACTCTGCCTATTGTTTGTATTGATTGTAGCACATTCGTGATTTCCTGAATACTTTGTTAAAGGACTTGAGGTTGTCAAACTCAATTCTGTCCTTGTAGGACTGTGTTAAATAGCTTAGGAACCACTGGATCTTTACCTTGTCCTCCCGTATATAAGGTACAAACCTTAGTAGTTCCAAGAATTTATTTATAAGATCCTCCATTGTCATCTGACCAAGTCGTAACTCATAAAATTCTTTTGTTTTCCTTTCATAGTATCTTTCAGATAGGTATTGTTTCTTGAAATATTTCTTGAAGTCAGACCATTCCATATGTTTCTCTTTTAGTCCCTTAGCCAATTTCAGATCTTGCCACCAGATGTTGGCTTTTCCTTTTAGATTGTAAATGGCCATCCTGACTTTCATATTGTTGGATTAGTTGTATATCTGGAAATATTTTTTGATGTATAATAACCATCCTTCTAGTTCCTCTCCTGTTCTAAATTCTCCATCAAAGGTAGCTGGTTTAATTTTCTTAAATTCTCCTTTAAGGTGGTCTACTTGTTTTCTTTTTCAGTCTGCTTTGGTTTTATCCTCAGCTGAAGGTGTCCCTTCAGAGGAACTGTCTTCATTTTCTTATTCAGGCCCAGAGTTCTTGGAGGCCCTTTTGTTGACCTCTTCTTCATTGTTATCATCCTTTGGGATTTTCTTTGTCACTATACTATGCAGGAGGACTTCATTTATTTCCTACTGCTCCTTCTGTTCTTTCTTCAGTTTTCCATTATCGGCTTTGAAAACCTGCAACTCAATAATGAGATTCATCATTCTTTCCAGAACTTCGGTACGTGAGATTTTGTAACTATTGTGTCCTTGATTTTTAGTGGGACTTTGATTAGGATTCCTATCAAGTCTGATTTGTGCGTCATCCTGTAAGGCCATGATTAACACAAAACAAAAAAGGGTCTTCTATTTGTGTAACAACCATAGTTGAATATATGTTTAGGGATTATTAAGTAAAAATTTATTAGGTAATTAAATTTTCTAACATGCTATTAACTAAACAAAGATTGGTATAATGATATTAATTAAATATTTATTAATTAATTAATTAATTACCTATTACATTCAATGACATGGGTGTTAAATTTAAAAGGGTTAATAAATTTAATTGTTTAAATTAAAGGATTACGTATACGGAGGGGATAAGGAGCATTAATAATTGGATAAAGCATTAATAATCGGATAAGACAATGAATGTATGGATAAGGAAAGGGAGAAGGCTTATGGAAGGGGGGGATATGAGGGGAGGAGGCTTACGGAAGAGGGGATTATTTTTCAAGGTTCTTTTGGATTTGTTGGTTGAGAGTTTGAGTTCTGTAGTCAGGAAGGATCAATAGGAGGGGCATCGGTTTGCTGGGGGTTTTGGGCATGGGGGCCAGGATATCCATATGGTATCCTAGAGCTAGGAAGCCGGACAGGTTGCTACTAGCTGGCAGGGAGGAACCACGGTTTGGGTAGAGTTGATTAGTGCATCAATATGGGAAAGGTAGCAGTAGGAAGGTCAACAAGACAAGTGGAAGTAGCAGGAAGGTCAACAAGACAAGTTGAAGTTTAGCATTAGACAAAGGTATTTTAATTTACACATTTTTTTATGCATTTAAGGAATATGAAGTGTTATAAGGTTGTCCATAAGCTATTATGTTCATCTCAATAAATTTTATATATGATGGTTTTGGTTATATGTTGATTATGAAGTAAAATACATGTTAGGTTTGCATTCCTTAAAATAAATTCTTTTGGGTTTTATAAGGCGTTGTGGAGCCAAACCCTACACATGGTATCAAAGCCCTGGTTCAAAATATGGAACAAAGGGCCTACCTACCTACCTATCCGTCTACCCGATTTAGTAATGGAATTGTACCCACCCAAAAATTAGATAAATCTGGGCCTAAGGGCCAAGTTCCAGCTCCAAGTCCCAGCGCCACCTCCACCTATCTTGTAAGCCAAGTATACATTTTGATTTTAGTATATACACAAATCTATATATAATATATAAACAATATGCCTGGAAAACAAAATTTGTTTAATATTATACGTATTTAAAGTGTTAAATAAATTTTCTCACTTGGCTCAATTAAACAAACAATATATATAAATATAAAAAAAAAGAGTATAAACCACATTACTAAAAGAAAACAAATAAAAAAATAATAATTGGCATATGTAAAAGACATTTAATTAAAATGTAAAAAAATATATATATGCATATAAATGGAAAAAAATAGTGATGAAGTAACATTGATTTTAAGTATATATATTCATTAATAGGACGTATTAATGTTAGAATTTTAACTGCTTCTTAGTATTATTTTTATAAGAAATTGTTAAACTATAAACCAGACACTTTAACCACTTTTCCATTTTTGTAAAATTCATTATAATTGCCCATAAAAATAAATAAATATATAAAATACACTCAAATGCATTCTTCAAAATGAATTCATGGCCATGGTTACCCTTACAGAATCCCATTTTGGTAGAGGAACTGCACTTCGTTTCCAATCTCAGATGGGTTTTTTCGCTCGTTTTCTCTGGAGGATTCAAACTGCAACGAAGACTTGGAAACCCACCTCAGAAACACATGTGTATTGTCAAAATTTCCAAGGTAAATATCACTTCAACACTCACCACAAATTCTACAAATTTTTCTGAATATAGGCATCCTGGAGCTATCAGGGGAAGCAATGCATTGCGTCCAAACTATTAAAAACATTGCAGAAACCCAAAATTATTATTTACAGGCACTACACCAATGAAACCAATTATTGAAACCAATGACAATTCAAAGGTAGATGTTGGGATAAGTCTGCAAGTGCATACGGCAAAGATGAACTTGCAAAGGTGGAAGCGACTGGTGGCCAAACCGTTCCAGTGAACCATCAGAGAGAAGAAAACTGACATCAAATGATGTCGAGTCATCCAGCTCCTGACCTTGAAACAAACCAAATTTCATGCACATTCAGCTGTGCCTAAATTGTCTCTATTCTTTTAGCTCTCTATTATGAATACAGGTTAGAGAATTAGGGATGGTATCATTAGAGAAAGTGTGATCATTTACAGTACAAAATCCATGAGCGCTAGTAACGTGCAATCGCTGAATTCCGTTCTCTAATGACTGAAGAAAAGACAACCATCCCATATAATCGTTAGCCACCTTCAACATGCCTTGAGGCACTAGAATTCTAGACGAGCTGACGAGAAATACATTATACTATCTCTGAAAAATATTTTCAAACAAGTAACTGAGATCCACATTACCAACAACAAATACGATATTTCCAGGCAGCGGCGTATCCATTGCCCAGAGAAGAACATATGCCATCATCATTTTCTCTATTTCACTATAATTGCTTGCAATTCATAACCTAAAGAATGTCTTAAGACATAATATACTGTAAAAATATCAATGGACAAACGCCGCAAACTCTGAGAAAATTTAACAAAAGATTCATATCAAATTGCAGTGTTGTTATGCCAAAAGAAATACCAACCCTAAACTACCGTGAGAAAATCAAAGATGAAAAAGGTAAACAATGCAAATTTTAAGGCGGGTGTGATTGAACCAAGAGAAGTTGAGTGCTGAGTACACTTCACATATCAAACTCAATCAAATTTAATAAAAAATTCAAATCAAATTGCAGTGTTGTTATGCCCAGAGAAATGCCAACCTTAAACATGAGCAAATAAAAGATAGAAAAATTAACTATGAAAATTTGAAGGTGGGCATCATTGCACCCCTCTACCGACCAGGTTAGCTCAAACCACAAAAGATTCAAATAAAATTGGAATGCTGTAACCTATTCAGACAAAACAAATACCAACCCTAAAGTACCATGATAAAATAAAACATGAAAAAGGAAAACTATGCAAACTTGAAGACACACATGATTGCACCCAAAAAAAATCTAGATACACTTTACAACTTATTAGGATGAATCCAGGGTTTTTCATCCCTCTAAATACCTAACCCTAAAACATAACAAATTAAGTTGAATAATTCACCAGAAAACACTGAAAGATTAAGTCATTGAGGGGTTGAAGAAAGGGGAATATGAGAAGTGTGGCCAACGAATGTGGTGTTTACCAGGAGGGGCCAAGATAAGAGCCCAAGGTCCCATTAGATCTACACTATGCAACAGATAATATTAAACACACATCGATCAAAAGCATGCCATATCATGACCACACCAGCGCTGTAAAAACAAGAAGATTTTTTTTTTTAATCACTAAAATAAAAATAAAAACCACAGGATAGCAACGAAAATGATCTGAGGTTCAAGGGTTTTGAACCCACTACGAACCCATGCAGCAAATGCCATGAGAGATAGCCCGTGGCCATTACCAGATCTCTGGCCATTTCCATAGCTCTGCCACAGTTGCAGAGCAGGAAAGGCTTAGGGTGCTTTCGCGGGAAGACATTAATGAGACTTTAAATGGGCAACAACTGACAGGGACTGAAGTGGAACCCCCATCGTCTGGAAAGGGTAATACAGAAGCGTCAAGGGATTCAGGAGGAGGACCTCCACCCAAATACATCACGTGAGAATTGCAGAAGATCAAACTTCTAGAGTTTGTCGGGGGTCGCGCCAGTGAATGCGTGGAAGCATGGTTGGAAGGCATGACAAGGTGTTTTGCCTTGAGGGACTATGCATCCAACTCAAAGGCAAAGATCGCAATTTTTCAGTTAAGAGACAACGCCTTGAACTAGTGGGGTAACCTGGAAAGACAACTGCACCTTACCCCAGACAAAGTATCTTGGGAACTTTTCGAGGAGACATTCCAAAGGAAATATCTACCAACATACTACGAGGAACAAAAGGTAGGGGCATTTCATGCCTTAGTACAGGGAAACAGAACTGTAGAATAATATGAGATCAGATTTATGGAAATTGTCAAATATGTTTCGTATATGGATAATGACCAACGACAGGCAGAGTGCTTCATCTAGGGATTGAACCCTAAGATAAGAGATATGGTGTGGATGTGGAAACCATCTTCAGTAGCAGAAGTGGTGGAAAATGTGCGTTATGAAAAAGAACACATGAACTTAACCAGGGGTATAAGACCGACATTTCCGCATTGTCCTGGATTTGTAGGGAAGGCCACGAGGACATTTCCTAGGGGAGGGGGCTCAAGGCCACCGCCATATGGTAACAGAGTCATGCCAAGGACAGTAGCTGTAGGGATTTCAATGGCAGCGAGTGCAGCATCTCATTCATCGCCAACAACTCAGATAGGTCCACGACCATCTCAAGGAACAACTAGTAGGGGTAGGGGTTCTAGGGGAAGGAACTCATTTCAGAGACAGTCACATAACAGTGCACAGGTTCAATCTCTTGTTACCTGTTGGGGGTGCGGAGGACCCCATTACTAGCGTGACTGCCCAGAGTTACAATCTGGGTTTGTGCATAGAGAAGGAAAGGCATCGATGGGGAGATCAAGTAGCAGCCACCAGATTTATGTAGCGGTTAATAACCGTCAGGCCGAACATCAATCCATGGTGGTGGAGTCATTAGGTATGTTAAATCATATGAATGTTAAGATTTTGTTTGATTATGGTGTGATAGATAGTTTCATTCCACCATCTACATTAGAAAAGAGTGGGTTGGCAGCCTACGAGCATGATGACTTTAAGCAAGTCGAGATGGCTTCAGGGAAAAAACAAGCGGTAGGACCTAGTGTCGATAATTGTATAGTAGACCTAGGAGTGTGTACTACTAGGTTGAAGGTATACGTCACTGCTCTTGGGGAATATGACCTAATCATTGGAATGGATTGGTTAGCATCTCACCGAGCTTTGGTAGATTGTTTCTCAAAGAGGGTGCTTTGTGTCGACAATGAAGGAAGACCAATAGAGATCTAGGGTGTACAGAGAAAAGTGTCGTTACGCTTTATATCAACTATGAAGGTTAAGCGATGCTTGAGGTAGGGGTGTCGACTTTATGTTGTGGAAGAAGTGAATGAAGGAAGGGACCCTCATTGGATCGATTACCTGGTATTGTCAGAAATTTCAAGATGTTTTCCAGAATGAGTTACCGGGGTTACCTCCTGAGAGAGGGCTTGATTTTACTATTGAGATAAAACCACCAATTTACATAACCAATCTCAGAATCCATATGGGATGTGATCTTGGCTTGTGAATTACCGTCACGAGTTGAAAGATTTATTGGACTTAGGACTAATAAGGCCCGGTGTCTCCTGTAAGGGCACACTAGTAATTTATGTAAAGAAGAAAGATGGATCTACAGAATGTGTATATATTATAGGGACTTGAACAGTGCTACAGAGAAAAATAGGTACTAATGCCATGAATAGATGACATTTTCAATCAGATGAAAGGGTATTCTCAAAGATCGATTTGTGATCGGGGTATCGTCAGTTAAGGATTAAGGAATGTTATATCCCAAAAACTGCCTTTCATATTCGGTTTGGACATTATGAGTTTGTTGTAGTGCCTTTTCGATTGACCAATGCACCAACAATAATCATGAGCACTCGAAAACGGTATGACTTCAGGAAGTACCAGACCATTTTGGCTAGAGTCTTTGTAGATGACATGCGTCATCTATTCCAAGAATGAAAGAGAGATGAGGAACACCTACAGTGTTGTCTACTTGCTTAGGAGAAAAAATATATGAAGTGATTGTCAAAGTGTTCCTTCTTCCAGAAAGAATACACTATTTAGGTCATATCATTTCGACAAAGGAATCTCACATTGGACCGAGGAAAGGTGAAGGCCAGTATGGAGTGGCTAGTGCTGAAAAATACCCATGAGGTGAGAAGCTTCATAGGGCTAGCAGTGTCTAGAAAGATTTGTGGAAAACATTCTTAAAAATAGAAAACCATCATCACTTTACAGCATGAGGTCGGTCATGTATGATTGGACAGAATAATGTGATAGTGGATTCATTGAGATTAAGAGGTTACTAACGAGTGCACCAATTCTACAAGTGTAGGATATGGAAAAAGGAACTACTGATGCATGGATGCTGAAGAAAATATTTGGGGGCAGTGCTAATGCGGGATGGAGGAGTGATAGCTTATGCATCAAGGAAGTTGAAGAAACATGAAGAGCTATATAAACTCATATGATTTAGAGTTGGTAGTCGTAATGCTAGCTCTGAAAATTTGGAGCACTATCTTGTGGAAGCACGGGCTTCAAAATGAGACCATCAATTTTAAAACACCTCTTCATCAAAGAATCACGAATTCAGGGCAAAGCTGATGGAGTATGAGTCACGATTTGGTATTTAGTACATCAGAAGAAAATGTGAAGTAGATGCCTTGGTAGGAGACCACGTATCTTCTCATGGCTTAAGGTCAATAT
Source organism: Picea sitchensis (assembly GCA_010110895.2). Taxonomy (NCBI): domain Eukaryota; kingdom Viridiplantae; phylum Streptophyta; class Pinopsida; order Pinales; family Pinaceae; genus Picea; species Picea sitchensis. The sequence goes on along the minus strand of SNQJ01S0034054.1, from coordinate 35,939 downwards.
GAGGGAACATGTGTTGACACAACTCCAATGAGACGGTTGGTATTTAAAGGGTACTTCAAACCTACAGAGTGGGAAGCAGTTAGATCAAAAGTATGAAGGATATGGTCCGGAAATGGGCATTGAGATATTGAGGAAGGATGTTCATCCCTGAGAATGGGGATATTGAAGCATCATACTAAAGGAAACCCATAAAGCACTTTATTAAGCATCAGTGCGAAGATATTGCAGATATAAGAAACTCTTGCCTTCTTTTGGAGTAGGCATGGCAGTGGTGAAATCATTTCATCGCCATGAAGTGCCTATAATGTCAACAAGTGAAAGCCAACTACCATCACCCAGCAGGCCTCCTCTAACCACATGATGTTCCTATGTCCAAATGGGAAGTCATTTCCATGGATTTTGTTGTGGAGTTTCCGCTCACATCTAGACACAATGCCATTCTTTGATAGTGGATAAGTTAACCAAAGGTACTCATTTTATTACGGTTAGAACCGCTAGAAATGTCGCAAATGTGCACATGTGTGTTTGTAAGTGAGGTTCTCTGTTTGCATGGGATACCTAAGAGATCATTTTGACGAGGATCAATTCACTTCTGGGGTTTTGGACAAGTACACAGATACCGGATATATAAAATATCTGCAAGCAAGAAAATGCTAGAAATAGCAGAATAGCAGTAATATCCGACGTAATCGCTACAATACGAAATGATATATTGAAATAGCAGCGAAATAGCACTTGAAGCGAAATAGCACTTGATTCAGATAACTTATTTCGGGCCTCTTCCCGGGGGCCACCTCTGTCGGCATTGCTCTATTACAAATAATATCCAGCTAGGGGTTCTCATGCCTCGACTCCTATTGCTAAAAGCATCTAGGAAAGATCCTTCTAGAAGCGGAAGCTTCCTATTAGATCTTCTTACATCCATCTAATTCTCTTTTATTGAAAGGTCTTATTAATATTATTTGTATCCGAATACATTAATCTACCATGTGTGGGTTGAAGACCTGCTTTATGTCCGCCCCTTAAAACGACCTGTCACTCAAGGCTTGAGATGTGAAGCCAACTGGTGTTCCCAGTGTATCTGGAGTCATATCTTTCCATTGTCTGAGCACTTCCTTGATGGTTCTACGAAGGAGATGACACTCATGCTTGTCCAAGACTACTTGTAGCTACAACCAAATAGAAACTTCTTCAACCAAGTCAGGGAAACTGGTTTGAGATTGGAACTTATTTCCAATCACCTTACTTAAGCATGAAACATGAAAAACAAGATGCAACTTAGTAGGCAGAGCTAACTGATAAAACTTGTCCCACCCTTTAGAAGCGTGTAAGGACCATGAAATTTGGGCGCTAACTTTTGAATTTGCTCGACCTTGAGGGAAGTTTATTTATAAGGTTGCAGTCAGCGAACACACGATCCCCTTCTACAAATTGTGTTAGTGACCTTGATCTTCTTCTTTGCTTCATTCTATTCTGGCCCATGACCAAGTTTTCTTTAAGTGTACGAAGGATATCTCCCCGGAAGCTGTAAGTGTTTGAGTCGACTTCACTGGACCTTGAGAATTGCATTAAGTATGAGAAGCAGCGGTTAGCCCCGTCCTTTACTTCAAAAGGAGTCTTGCGAGTGGTTGTATGATATGTGGTGTTGTACCACCATTAGGGTAACCAGTAGGCCAGGTGTTGTTTTCTAATGCAAAGCACCTCATATAGGTTCCAAACACTTGTTGGCGACTTGCGTTTGACCATCTGTCTAGGGAAGATAAGCTGAGCTGAGATGAAAATGTGTGCCTTGGCAACTAAGCGGTTCTGCCAAGTGCTTGTGAAAGTTGGGTCTCGATCGAAACAATAGAGTTTGGCATGCCATGAAGGTGGAAGACCTGATTCATGAAAACTTGGGCCACCATGGATCACGATAAATGGGTGTTGAAGAACACAAAATGAGCATACTTGGAAAGGTCGATCACCACCACCATTATCGATTTATTCCACACGATTTAGGTAAACTGTAAAATCCGTTCCAAATATATCCTTCCAAATATCCGAGGAGGTAGGGCCCGGTTGGAGTGTGCTTTTGGAAATTTATTGTTTGTCCCTTGTTGCATTAAGCGGTCTCATTCTAGGTCACAAACTTACGGATGTCTAGTTTCATACCATCGAGAAAAGGAAGCGTTTAACTGTCATATGTTTTGGTGAACCTTGATTGCCCCGTTGTGGGTGTAACATGAAGCTCGGTCGCAGGTAGTTGGCTTGGATTGTTACATATCTAGCGACCTTTGTGTCAGCTCATCCACGCAGCCAAAAGAGTACCACAGAGCCTGTATACGTAGTTCTTTGAATTAGATCTCGCGAACTTTGGGGTCTTGGCCATTCTGGTGCCACGACTTGCAACCAATGAATTTCATGAAGGAAGAGAAAAAGAGGATCCTTAGATCTTCATATTTAAAGATGATTGCATCCGCCCACTGCATTTGTCTTTTACCTGTGTAAATGATCTCATAATAATGTAGCCAAGACCTTAGTGACCCATTTTGTTACTCCTGGGAGGAAAATGCATTGTTCCATAAAGTATTTGAGGCTTTGATGGTCGTCTTAATTTGGAATCGTTTCCAAATTAAGACAGACCAAGAGATAAGGACGCCATAATTCAACTGCATTCAAAATTGCCAACATTTCTTTTCATAGATAGGTTTACTTGATTCTTTTCAGACGATTGTTTGCTCGTAAAGGCCAAGGTCAACCCTCTTGCATAAGGGCAGTGCCAATTCCTTTCCCCGGATGCATGCAGCATTACAACACAAATGTCTTTGTGAAGTCAGGGGAAGCGAACAGTGGTGCACATGTCCATCTTCAAAGTTTGAAAAACTTGAGCATTGTGGGTCCAATTGAAAGAGTTCTTTTAAGGAGGGTCGTGAGGGTCTTTGTAATCTTTCCATAGTTCTTGTCGAACTTACTTGATGATAATACAATGAGGCCCAAAATCCGCATAAACTTTTTTGAGAGTCTTGGGTGCGGCCAATCTTGCATAAGCTTCAATCTTTTTAGGATCCAACCCGACGACACCATCCTTGCCAACGAGATGCCCCAAGTATTCAACCTCGGACACCAAAGCACATTTGGATTGTTTGAGGAAAGATGGTGCTGAGCGAGTAGGAGAACGATCCCACATGAGTGGGAATGGTCTTTCCATGTCTTGCTATATATGAGGATAATATCAAAACTAGGACAAAAATAATGAAGGGATGGAAGACATGGTTCATGTGAAGCTCGAAAGGTGGAAATACCTAAAACCAAATGGCATGACCAAGGCTTCATTGAAGTGGCCCTCATGATTAGAAGGCTGTGCTTAGGATGTCAGCCTCTTTTCATAGGATGGTGATAGCGGCCCGAAGGTCAAGTTGGTGAGAAGAATTGGGCTTTCAGTTCTATCCGGAGTCATCAATGTACGGGATGATTATCTTTGATAATTGAAGTTTATTGAGGCCGCAATTCAGGACACATTCGCCGAACCTTCTTTCTTTAGTACCGACAACTTGAGGAAGATGGGCTTCGTACTAGGGCGGATGACCTTGACGATCAAGAGTTCACGGACCATATTTCAATTTCATTCTTTTGGGCAAGGGGTGGCGATATGTTAGGTTGGGGGAAGGCTTCTGGGACAACAGAATGGAATGATCATGGATACCGGAAGGAGGAAGTCCTTAGGGAGTGAAAGCGTTTGATGTTTAGTCAAAGAGGGCTTGGAGGTCTTGGGAGCGCAGGTGGGATCTCGTGGCTTAGATAGCATAGGTTGGGCTATGACACGAATGGCCTTTTTGATAATTTCTCCATGCGATGGTGATGATTTGAGGAGAACCATAATGATGCCTTAGAATTTATGTGTGGCCATGGTCAAGTACATGGATTTGAGTTCACGAAGTCCATGAAATGGTGGGTTACGAAACCCGACCGACTTAACACAATATCACAACCTCCCATGTCAGCCAACAAATGTGATTTGAGGTTGTAGTCACCTATTTGGAGGCACATTTCTGGCGCCCTCCACATTTCATAGAAACCCCATTGGCAATCATGGACTGGAAATTATTAACAACATGGATATAAGAGTGGGTTTCTGAGCGGCCAGCGGCGATGAATAAATTTTTGGGTGTTGCCACTATCAACAAGATGATGACCTTCGGTGCCAGTATAACGATTAACCAGCAGAGTTTGGAGGCGAGGAAAGCGGTGAGACATTGAGGGAAATGATAGGTTTAACTACGGGAGAATTCGGAAGGAGGTTTATTTGAAGTTTCACAGTGACGAGAGCAGGGAAGTGTCATCATCGTCTTCTTAGTATCCTCCGAAGGGCCATGAGATTTTGTTCCTTACATTTTGTGGCGATATTTGTCATCACGGTTATAGCAGAGGCCTTTGAGGTTGCAGTTCAACCATTTCAGCCAGGTCAATTTTTGGATTTTCAAGGGAAATGGGAGGGTAGTAGAGGTTTGTGGTTTAGAGCGGGAAAAAGGAAGGCTTACGGTTTGGAGAAACAATTTGTTGTGCTTCTTTCCCTTTTTGGTAGCCTCCACCCAAGTCGTGGAAGTTAGAGCCACTTGTGAGGACATAAATTTCTTCTCCTCCTTGAATACTTGATGAAATTTTCATGAAAGAAGGCATCGATCATGCCCTCCGTTCTGAAAGCTAAGTGCTCAAAGGAAATAATAATTTTTTCCATTTTTCTAGATTGTTTCAACTTGGTTATATGTCCTAAATGGTTGGTGTCGGTGTCAAAGCGTTCATAAAGCTTTGCCACAAAGTGTGTCTAAGAAAGATACCCTTGGCGTGATTTTTTTTTTCTCCATTGCCATCATTCTTGATCAAGATGGAGAACACCATACGGATTTAGCCGGTCATCGTAATGTTGTAGAGAGAAAATAATGTTCCATTTGTGTGTGACCCAACCAGTGGGAATTCTACGAGCCATCAAATTTAATTACATCCACCCTTGGAAGGCGTATGTCCCTTGAAAGTGATGTGGTTGAAAGGAATGGAAGAGGTTTCACCTTCAGTATTTTAGGTACATCATCGCCGAAAGGATTTTGAGTTTGAATGCGGAGATGCTACAGCGGCGATTCAAGTTCGTTTTTGACTTCTGCTATTGCGGACTTCACGACTATCTAGGCGGATGCATTCATGGAGGCATCACGGGAGGCAATAGTAGCATTGAGTTGTTACACTTCTTTTTGGGTCTCAGTAAACCATGTTCTTGAGTGTTGAAGCGAGACTCTAGTTCTTGATTCACGGGTGTAGGCCATGATGGCCGGTTGAGCGAAAGAAAAGTGCGTGGGGTGGAGAAATTTTCGCGAGAAAAATGATATGGAGGAAAATGATGAGGGGAAAGAGAGATAGAATCTAATGGGATAGGTCTCAAATAATGGTAAAAATGGGTGGGCCGAAAAGGGGTGGGGTCAAAATTTTTGCAGAAAAATGATATGGAATGGTGAAGAAGCGAATCTAATGGAATAGGTCTCAAATAATGGTCAAAAATTTCTATTTTTCACATTTCGCGAGTTATGCCTTAGTCTGAAAAAATGAATGGGTGCTAAAATCCCCAAATTACACAGAACCGGAAGTATTCACTTAGTAACTTAAATACGGTCTTGAGGTTAGTCCCCGGTTTAATTTGTTTATTTTGTTATGTTCCCCAAAAGTTAGGTATTCAAGTGTTCTCTGAACAGGTTTGCTTTCTTGTGCTATCTTCGATATACTTGTGGGGTCCAACGGTGGTACTCGGCCCAATATCTCGGGGCACTAACTAAGGAGGATAGGCGTACCCATATCCATTACTACCCGATACCGGTACTAGAGAGTATCTTCCAAACCTTTGTTCTCGGTGACACTATAGCGATCCGACGACCGATAGGTTTATATAAAAAGGGATTCAGGAAATCTAGGCAGATCCATACACTGGTGTTGTCGATCGCCACCACTCGAAGGGTACCAACAGGGGTTATATGGGTGGCCAACAGATGTGTTCTCAAGAACCACTTGTATTTCATGTATGAATCCCTCAACCATGAGTTTATCCATATAGCAGCAGAATCTCTATGGCTTAAGAGCGTCCGAATCGTCTCACCGGAAAAAAAAAATACCCACAATTTACGCCAAGGAAAGTGCTGCGATACCACTTGCAAGATACGGATATATATAAAATATGCCAACGAGCAATGCTAGAAATAATAGAATATGATGAAATATCGGTATAATCTTCACGGTACAATGATATCACGAAATAGCAACAGAAATAGCGCCCGATTCAGATGGCAATGTTCACCGAGGACTCTTGAGGGGCACCACACTCAATCGGCGGCTGTTACAATAATATCAGATGAGGTTCTCATACCCTCGACTCCTATTTATACCTAAAGCATCTAGAGGAAGATCCTTCTACAAAGGCGGGAAGCTTCTATTAGGTCTTCTTATCCGCCTAATTCTCTTTTATTGAAAGGTCTTATTAATATTGACCTTTATTACATCCCGAACCATTAATCTGCAATAGATTTAGGACCTTAGCGCTCTGCGGTCGGTGTTGGGAACTCGGTTGTTAATCTACCCATGTGCGGGTTAGGACCTTAACATCTGCAGTCAGTGTTGGGGACTCAGTTGAACTTAAGCACAAATTATCATCCTGAAACAGATGGGAAAACTGAGATATTAAATCAAGTCATGGAAGACATGCTTAGGATGTATGTCATGGATAATCAAACCTAGTGGGAGAAGTAATTACCTTTGGTAGAGTTTTCCTACAATAACAGTTTTCATAGCTCCATCGGAATGCCACCCTATGAAGCTTTGTATGGGAGGCCATGAAGAATGCCATTGAGTTAGGATAGACTAGAAGACCAAGTAACAGTTGGGCCAAAATTGATTTAGGAGATGGAAGAATAGGTGATTCATATTAGGCAGAGACTAAAGGAAGCACATGATAGGCATAAAAGTTATGCAGATGCACATCGGAATGACCGAAGTTATGAAGTGGGAGACCAGGTTTTCATTCGTATCAGGCCTAATAAGAGTAGCATACGGTTCGGGAAGGGGAAAAATTTGTCACCTCAATTTATACGACCTTTTAGAATCCAAGAGAAAATTGGACCCATTGCATATCGTCTCGTACTGCCACCCCACTTGCATAAAACTCATAATGTATTTCATGTATCTGTTTTATGTCATTATGTTGTTGATGAATCACATAAACTAAATTGGAAGGAATTGCAGGTATCGGACATGCGAACCCTCATGGTAGAACCATTACGCATATTGGACTGTAGAGTCCGACAGCTCAGGAACCGTCTGGTAGATCAAGTTAAGGTCTAGTGGGACAAGTATAGTCCAGTATCTTCTACTTGGGAAGATGCTGAGACACTACGGCAAGACTATCCCTCACTTTTTTGACCACCTTGAGAACATGTTTCTCGAAGGTTGGGTGTATGTAACACCACCTTTTGACTTAGACAACGAGGATTACCTGAGGCCTATATACTTTATTTTCTAGTCACAATGAAAATATTAAGTGATACACCTAAACTTTAAATGTATGAACTTTTATGAATGATTAAATGTTAGTGATGATGATGTATGTAATGCGATCTATTATGTGAATGTAAATTTTATGAATGTTTAAATGTTATTGATGATGATGTATATGATGCGACATATTGTGAGAATG